>OZ030015.1:95934648-96062148 GCA_964023405.1 Apodemus agrarius
AGAAGAAGAAGAAGAAGAAGAAGAAGAAGAAGAAGAAGAAGAAGAAGAAGAAGAAGAAGAGGCTGACTCTATATTCTTCCCCTCATCCAGCCCCCCCCCCCAACTCACCTTTCCGGTCGGAGCTCTTCTTCAGAGAGCTGCCCTTGTTACTCCTGCTGTGGCTTCCCAGTCATCTCCTCAAGGGAACAACTTACTTGGGAGGAGATATGCTTCAGCTGCTGGGTTCAGCCTCTAATCGCCCTGGAGCATGTCCCTCCCCAGCCTGCTGTACTGCAAAGTAACATCGGAATTCATAGCTAAGTTCCACTGCTTAAACCCTCTGGAGTCCTCCTGACTAGCTGAAGCAAGAAATGTGACATCTGCGAATGTCAAGTGTCCAGAGTGGCCACTGGTACGCTTGTTTTTCCCTGTGGAGATCAGACGGTAAATATTTTTGAGCTTGTGAGGTATGTGGTCTCTGTCCCAACCACTCCATGCTGTCACCGTAACCGGAAAGCAGTGGCAGACAATACATAAACAAACGCTCGTGGCCATGTTCCAATAAAACTTTATTTACAAAAACAGAGTGCTGGCCCAGTTTGACCCAAGGGCCGTGTAGCTTGCTATCCTTGGTTTGTGTCCTGAGCGGGCCTTTCTGGAGCGCGGTGGCTCAGAGTGTGACTATCGACCACAATGGAGACAGCCCAGTTCCATCAGGAATCTGCTGCGTGACTTTGGGTAAGTCACTGACGGTCTCTGGAACAGTTTGATTTTCCCTTCAGTAAATTATGGGGTGGATTTGCATCAGAGGCTGCAAACTGGCAATCCAAGGTTGTATCTGGCTTGCAGATGTGTGTCACTTGGCCTAGGCAGGAGCCAAGACATTCGGAATCCATTTCCAACATTTCAGAGGGGGAGTGTTCATATAAAAATCCAGATTTCTGGCTACTCTTGAAATATCAGAAAATCTGGCACCCCTGGACCCACAATCCCTTGTGGCAGTCCTTGGCTGCAGCTGAGTGCAAGGTCTGGTCGCTCTGGTTGGGTGTGCACCCTAAACACAGCAGCCTCCCCTCTGACAGGCTTCAGCTGCTAATGCTGTGACTTGACTTCTAAGCATTTGGGCTTGTGACCCCTGAGGAGGCCTAAGTTCAGTAGTCCAGGGGCTTTCGCTTCATCTGGACTGCCCTGTCCTTGCTGCACAGCGGGTGTTTGCGTCCTGCATTTGCATTTGTCCAGGGTCTTTGCTTGACAGCCAGGTTGCCATTGGCGGACTGCAGTACTAATTCAGAGTAAATCCTGGTTTTTCTTGGGATGCTGGCATCTGAGGGGCAGGAGAGGGAGTAGGGGGCCTTTGTTTGACTCCGTTGGCATTTTTGTTCATGTGGGAGAGACCAACTTTTCACCTCATTACTACTGACAGGAACCAGAAGCTTCATCCCTACTCTACCCTCTGCCACGCATTTGGTGCATGTTTTTTGTTGTCTTCATAAGTTGCCTTTAGTGGTCCCTTACTGGCCTTGTGTTAACTGCCTGCCATGCCCTGACCCGTATCATCCACCTACCTCTAAGGGGGCTTTGGAACTATCTCTCAAATAAACCACCCTAGTCTTAGGCTGCTTCTTCTTCTCCTCCTCCTCTCCCTCCTCCTCCTTCTCCTTTTTAACACTGTTGATCTCTTTAAACACACCAGAAGAGGGCATCAGATCCCACTACAGAACCACCATGTGGTTGCTGGGAATTGAACTCAGGACCTCTGGGCAAGCAGTCAGTGCTCTTAACCACTGAGCCATCTCTCCAACCCTTGGGGTCCTGCATCTTAAGACACTCAGTCTCTCTCTTTTTTTTTTTTTTAGTTAATAATTTTATCTGTTTACATTTCAAATGTTATCCCCTTTCCTGGTCTCCTCTCTGTGAACCCCACCCCCACTCCATCCCCCTCACCTTTGCTTCTAACAGGATGTTCTCCACCCACCCACCAACCCACCCACTTTCACCTCACCACTCTAGCATCCCCCTTCTCTGGGGCATCAAGCCTCTACAGGACCAAGTGCCTCCCCTCCCACTGTGCCAGATGAGGCCGTCCTCTGCTACATATGCAGCAGGAGCCATGGACGGGCCCATGTATGCTCTTCGGTTGGTGCTTTTGTCAGACATTCTGTGTCTTAAGAATGATGGCACTACAGTATAGAGGGTGGAGAAAACAGTAAAGTGTCCTGAGTCACAGTTGTTGTGTTTTATAAAAAGATAGAGGAGAGAAGGACTATGTTTGGTGGATGTGCGGTCAGGTGGGGGAAGGGGGTGCCTCTGTGGGCCCATGCTGAGGTATCCCCTCCCCCACGAGAGACCAGCAACACTATGGTATAGTATAGAATAGTTTATTCGGGGCATGGGGAGGGGAGTTGAGAGGGTAGTAGAGACAGAGAGCAAGAGAGCCAGGCATAAGCAGAAGGGGGAGGGGGAGGGGAATAGGGAGAGAGGGGGAAGGGGCAAGAGGACAGAGGGAGAACAAGAAGGCAAGAGAAAACAGAGGGGGGCAAGCAGCCCCTTTTATAGTGAGTCAGGAACACCTGGCTGTTGCCAGGTAACTATGGGGCGGAGCCTAGACAAAGTTGCTAACAATAGTGGTGGTCTGAATAGCTGGATCATACTATTCCTGAAACCCATATCACAGTCACACTTTTTTTAATTAGATATTTTCTTTATTTACATTTCTTTTTTTCTTTTCATATTTTTTATTTGATATATTCTTTATTTCAAATGATTTCTGCTTTCCTGGATCGCCTCTCCCCGAAAGTCCCATAAGCCCTCTTCCCTCCCCTGTTCCCCAATCCACCCCTTCCTGCTTCCCTGTCCTGGTATTCCCCTACACTGCTGCACTGAGTCTTTCTGGGACCAGGGGCCTCTCCTTCCTTCTTCCTGGGCATCATTTGATATGCAACTTGTGTCTTGGGTATTCCGAGCTTCTAGGCTAATATCCACTTATCAGTGATTGCATACCATGAGTGTTCTTTTGTGACTGGGTTACCTCACTTAGGATGATATTCTCCAGTTCCATCCATTTGTCTAAGAATTTCATGAATCCATTGTTTTTAATGGTTGAATAGTTCTCTATTGTGTATACCACATTTTCTGCATCCATTCCTCCGTTGAGGGACATCTGGGTTCTTTCCAGCTTCTGGCTATTATAAATAAGGTTGCTATGAACATAGTGGAGCATGTGTCCTTATTGCATGCCGGAGAATCCTCTGGGTATATGCCCAGGAGTGGTATAGCAGGGTCCTCAGGAAGTGTTATGCCCAGTTTTCTGAGGAACCACCAGACTGATTTCCAGAGTGGTTGTACCATCTTGCAACCCCACCAGCAGTGGAGAAGTGTTCCTCTTTCTCCACATCCTTGCCAGCACCTGTTTTCTCCTGAATTTTTGATCTTAGCCATTCTGACTGGTAAGAGGCGAAATCTCAGGGTTGTTTTGATTTGCATTTCCCGGATGACTAAGGATGTTGAACATTTCTTTAGGCGCTTCTCCACCATTCAATATTCCTCAGATGAAAATTCATTGTTTAGCTCTGTACCCCATTTTTAATGGGGTTATTTGGCTCTCTGGAGTCTACCTTCTTGAAGTCTTTGTATATCTTAGATATAAGCCCTCTGTCAGATGTAGGGTTGGTGAAGAACTTTTCCCAATTTGTTGATTGCCATTTTGTCTTTTTGACAATGTCCTTTGACTTACAGAAACTTTGTAATTTTGTGAGGTCCCATTTGTCAATTCTTGATCTTAGAGCATAAGCTATTGATGTTCTGTTCAGGAAAATTTCTCCTGTGACCAAAAGTCATCAAAAAAGACACAGAAGGACACTTTATATTCATCAAAGGAAAAATACCAGGAAGAACTCTCAATTTTGAACATCTATGCCCCAAATACAAGGGCACCCTCATTCGTAAAGGAAACTGTATTAAAGTGTAAAGTACACATCGCACTCCACACATTAATTGTGGTGACTTCAACACCCCACTCTCCTCAATGGACAGATCAGGGAAACACAAACCAAACAGAGACACAGTGAAACTAACAGAAGTTTTGGACCAAATGGATTTAATAGATATCTATAGAACATTTCATCCTAAATCAAAAGAATATACCTTCTTCTCAGCATCTCCTGCTAACTTCTTCAAAACTGACCATATAATTGGTCACAAAACAGACCTCAACAGATATAAGAAGATTGAAATAATCCCAACTCTCCTATCAGATCACTATGGAATAAGGGCGGTCTTCAATAGGAACAAAAACAACAGAAAGCCCACATACACATGGAAGCTGAACAATGCTCTACTCAATGATACTCTGGTCAAGGAAGAAATAAGGAAAGAAATCAAAGACTTTTTAGAATTCAATGAAAATGAAGGCACAACATACCCAAATTTATGGGACACAATGAAAGCAGTGCTAAGAGGAAAACTCATATCACTGAGTGCCTCCAAAAAGAAACTGGAGAGAACATACACTAGCAGCTTAACAGCACACCTGAAAGCTTTAGAACAGAAAGAAGCTAATATACCCAAGAGGAGTAGAAGGCAGGAAATCATCAAACTCAGCACTGAAATCAACAAAGTTGAAACAAAAAAAGAACTGTACAGTCACCCTTTTTATTAGAAGATCCAAGAAGTTACCTTGGTGCTGGGGCTGACGTGATTGGGTTTTCTATTGTTCCCTTCTATTGTTCCCTTTCTATTGTTCCTATCTGCTAAAAGTGCCATAAAAGCCTACAAATGCCACAGGAAATTCTTAATCTAAATTCTGTCCTAATGAATGAAGTAAAATTCAAGACCAGAAACATTTTTAATGGATTTTCCCCCTTTCGTTGTCTAACCACAATGACCTTGGTTTGATTGTGCTTGGGATATTGTGCACCTGGAAAGTTCCACACACTAGGTGGACTTCAGCAACTGTCTTTTAGATACACCCTATTATAAAGAGCATGCTGTGATGAACATAAAAAAAAAAAAGTGGTTGCCAATCAATCTCTAGACTGCCTCTGATGGTCAGTTCACACAAGCAGGAACTTGGCAATGTGCACTGGAAGGGGTGACCTCTCCAGGGGAGTTGGAGTAAAAGCAGTTTCCCTCCTGAAATGGAGGCACTGGGCACATGGAGACTCCTCTGCCTACTATCTCCCTGTTCTGACTTTCAGAGCACGGGAGAATCACCTGGGTACAGGGACCTTAGAGCAAACAGCACCTCCCCCACCTCCTTGAAAGATGATTGTCCAGAGAGGCACAGACACTCACTTTTGCTTATCCAGCTTGTGGGTGGGAAGAGCTGTGGCCAACATTATGTTACCTCATGATAGTGGCTTTCCTCAGGACCAGCTTCCTCCGGGGAAACATATCTAGAAACTTCTGGTGACAGGCAGACATGAGACTTGTTTTTTTTTCCCCCCTAAATGAAAGAATGTAAGATCCAGTGGGGGAAAGAATAAAATATTTACAGAATGATTCTTCCTGATCATGACTGGCTTCTCTCCTCCACTAGAACATTCTAGAACGTCGGGTGCCTGCCAGTACTCAAAGGTGCCCGTGTGAGTGGGTGGTCTTAAAAAACCTAAGCACCATCACTCTGCTTCCCAAATGAGACAAATGGGGGTGGAGAACTGCCTATGGGCTTCCAGATTCCACATCCCCTCTTGGAAAATATTTACAACACAGCTCAGTTCCAGCCTAGATGGCTCAGAATGGAGGCTGGCGTCCCAGAGTCTCCCTGACAGGTTGCCTTGGTTACCTGGCATCTTTGATCTCCTGTGTGTGAGAGCAGAGCGCTCTGTACCACAAAGCTCGCAGTGGACGCACAAAGGATGGCCGTCTCTGGGACAAAGCTCAGGGCCGGAAAAGGGATGATACAGGGCCAGCTACAGGACAGACAGGACTGTCACCAAATCCTGGTGACCTTCTAGGTGTGTGTGTGTCTGTCTACAGCGATATGGCTATAGAGAATGGGAGAACCCTAAGGGCTTTCCATGTTTACATCCACTAGCAGTGCAACTCCTGGTGAGCGAGCGGAGGGCACTCAGCACACTTGAGGGTACTTCAGAACAGTGGTCAAATGAATGAAGGCACTCGTTGCATGCCTGGTGTGTGGTGGGAGCCCCGTTAAATATGTCCCACGTCCAATCTCTCACTTCATCCTTGCTCCAGACCTTGGAGGCTAGGCGTTATTTATCTCATCTAGAAGGGACAACAGGCTTAGAACTCACCAGGATCACCAAAATCTGAGTCTTGGCTCCTAAGTACACTGTTTCTCAGTGTATGGGTGGGGAGGCTCCCGGAGGGAGAGATGGCTATAGTGTGTAAGGAGTAAAGCCAGGTAGTGTTGACTTGGCCAAGAACATGCTCTCCTCTCTGCCTAACTCTTTTTTTTTTCATCCCCTAGATCTCAGCGTAGGAGAGAGGCTCCAACTGAGGTGAGCACTGCTTAAACATCTCTCTAATCTGCTCAGCTCCCCCCAACCCTCAAACAGCAGAGACGGAGGTCCAAGTTCAGAACTGTCCACTGAAACAGGACCCAGGATCTGACTGCAAACCGTTAGTTCTTGTTTTTTGTCCTTATAAGCTATATCCTCCTTGTAGTTTTGCACACGCAACCACATAGAATCGAGTAGGAAGCCGCTTTAAAAGAAATATTTGAATAGTGCTTAATAGGTTCTCAGCTTTTCTTCAACCCTGTAATGCAGTTCCTCATGTTGGGGCGAACCTCCCCTCCAGCCATAAAATTATTTTTGTTTCTACTTCATAACTGTCCTTTTGCTACTGTTATGAATTTTGATGAAGATATCTGTTTTCTGATGGTTTTGAAATCCATACATTCTAAAACAAGCATTTGAATAAATTGAATACTTTAAAACTCAGTATTGTAATAGTTACACAATAAAAAGACATCTTTAAGTAAAACACACCTGTTTCAGGGGCAGAACAGTGAGGGCACAAAGTGCCTCTGGCTTCATCACCTCCTTGGAGTCTGGGGATGGAGAGTTTTAGAGTGGGATAGACCAGAACCTCTTCTTTCAAGGGATCAGCTGGAAATGTTTGCTTGGCTGGGAAGGAGATTTAAGGATCAATGTACAGAAGAGATGGAATGGTGAGCCAGACTCTGGGATCCATCTGGGGAGAGAATCACAAGGGGGCAGGGGAGACGGGATCTATCAGAGCCGGGAGGGGGGGCTGAACACTGGGGACAAAGACTATGGACTGACAGGCTCTGGCTTTAGGGCTGAGGACCCACTCAGGAAGGTTCTGGGAGGGTGGGGATGCCATTGGCACATGCTGATTTCTCTCAGTGTGGTGACACGTCTCAGCTCAGACCAGGGCTGACCTAGTCAACCTTTTCAGCACATGCCCTATAGCAACAGAGAGCTTTGTTGGGCTTCACTGTGCAAGTCTCCTTCAACTTGTGCAGGCAACAGCACTTACTGCTTGTATCTTTTGGCAATCAACATAAAAGCCAAGTACTTGTAATCCCAGCACTGGGGAGGTGGGCACAAAGAGATCCCATTGGGCCAGTCAGCTTAGCTGAATAGATGAATTCCAAGCTCAGAGACACACCCTCTCAAAACATAAGACAGAGAGTAATCGAGGAAGACACCCGACACCAACTTCTAGCTTCCATAAGTACATGCATCAGTGTGCAAGCATACATGGGCAGACCTATGCATAAATCACACACACACACACACACACACACACACACACGCATGCACCATTCCCAAAAACCAACCAGGTCTGCTCACAGGTGCTAGCTACCAAAGTGTAACACATCCAAAACAGTGATGTCATGCTTATACGTCCCCATGAATCTACTTGAACGTCTGTTCACATGTGTCATGGGTCAAGGAGCATGAAGTGGTCTTTTTCTACATTCAGACTCTGGCTATTTCCTCACACAAAGCCACAGCTAATGTGGACCCAGTTCCGTTCACAGGCGGCAGAACTCAGGCAACATCTGCTCTGGGCATGTCCTTGGCATGTCTCACTGTGGGTTGGGCAGCACCATACCCGGGAAACTTGTCACGTGCTATGACCTGATATTCTGTATTTGAGGTGTTTTTTTTTTTTAACTCTAATTTAATAAAGCTGCCCCTTTCACTACTCTAAACGTGAGTGTCAATTGTAAGCCAAAATTAGATATCATGTATGTTTGAACTTGGAAATGAAGTCTCAAACTATTTCCATTCCAAGTCTTCAGATGAGTTTAATTAAAGTGTAACTTCAGGTTGTAAGGTGAGATGCATGAAAAATAAAATAGTTAAAAACAAAAGACCCGCGGTGTCAAAATATGGTGTGTGTGAATCACAGGTTGCTTGTTATTGCAATCAAGGTGAAAACGTAGAAATAATTTATACAGTAGATGTACAGGCTGGCGTGGGAATGAAATGTCATCTAGACAAGAAGTAGGCAGACTTTTTTTTTCTTTTAATTGGATATTTATTTTCTTTATTTACATTTCAAATGTTTTCCCCTTTCCAGGTCTCCCCTTTGGAAATTCCCTATCTCACCCCCTCCCCCTGCCTCTATGAGGGTGCTCCCCTACCCACCCACTCCTGTCCTCTCACCCTGCATTCCCCTACACAGGGGCATCGAACACCCTCAGGCCCAAGGGCCTCTCCTCCCACGGATGCCCAACAAGGCCATCCTCTGCCACATATGTGGCCATCACCATGGGTAGCTCCATGTGTATTCCGGGAGCTCCGGGAGGTCTGGCCTATTGACACTATTACTCCCCTCATGGGGCTGCAAACCTCCTCAGCTCCTTCAGTCTCTTCTCCATCTCCTCCATCAGGGACCCCGCCCCCCCCCCCCCCAGCTCAGTTCAATGGTTGCCTGTGAGCTTTAGCCTCTGTATTTGTCAGGCTCTGGCAGAGCCTCTCAGGAGACAGCCATATCAGGCTTCCATCAGCAAGCACTTCCCAGCATCCACAATAATGTCCGGGTTTGGTGTCTGTATATGGGATGGATCCCCAGGTAGGGGGGTTTCTGGATGGCCTTTCCTTCAGTCTCTGCTCCACAGTTTGGCTCCATATTTCCTCCTGTGAGTATTTTGTTCTCCCTTCTAAGAAGCACTGAAGCATCCACATTTTGGTCTTCCTTCTTCTTAGGCTTCATATGGTCTGTGAATTGAATCTTGGGTATTCCAAACTTTTTGGGCTAATATCCACTTATCAGTGAATACATACTGTGTTCCTTTGTGACTGAGTCACCTCACTCAGGATGATATTCTCAAGTTCCATCCATTTGCCTGCAAATTTCATTAAGTCATTATTTTTAATAGCTGAGTAATATTCCATTGTGTAAATGTACCACATTTTCTGTATCTATTCCTCTGTTGAGGATACAGATGTTGAGGGACATCTGGGTTCTTTCCAGCTTCTGGCTATTATAAATAAGGCTGCTATGAACATAGTGGAGCATGTGTCCTTATTACATGTTGGAGCATCTTCTGGGTATATGCCCAGGAGTGGTACAGCTGGGTCGTCAGATAGTACAAAGTCCATTTTTTTTTTTTTTTGAGGAACCGCCAGACTGATTTCTGGAGTGGTTGTACCAGCTTGCAATCCCACCAGCAATGGAAGAGTGTTCCTCTTTCTCCACAACCTTGCCAGCATTTGCTGTCACCTGAGTTTTTGATCTTAGCCATTCTGACTGGTGTGAGGTGAAATCTCAGGGTTGTTTTGATTTGCATTTCCCTGATGACTAAGGATGCTGAACTTTTCTTTAGGTGTTTATCAGTCATTCAAGTTTCCTCAGTTGAGAATTCTCTGTTTAGCTCTGTTCCCTACTTTTTTAAAATGGTTATTTGGTTCTCTTGAGTCTACCTTCTTGAGTTCTTTGTATATATTGGATATTAGCCCTCTATTGGATATAAGATTGGTAAAGATGTTTTCCCATCTTTCCAAGATGGTTGTCGTTTTGTGCTATTGACAGTGTCCTTTGCCTTACAAAAGCTTTGCAATTTTATGAGGTCCCATTTGTCAATTCTTTTTTTTTTTTTTCTTTTTTTTCGAGACAGGGTTTCCCTGTATAGCTCTGGCTGTCCTGGAACTCACTCTGTAGACCAGGCTGGCCTCGAACTCAGAAATCCACCTGCCTCTGCCTCCCAAGTGCTGGGATTAAAGGCGTGCGCCACCACTGCCCAGCCCATTCATCAATTCTTGACCTTAGAGCATAAGCCATTGGTGTTCTGTTCAGGAACTTTTCTCCTGTGCCCATGTGTTCAAGACTTTCCCCCACTTTCTTTTCTATTAGATTCAGTGTATCTGGTTTTATGTGGAGGTCCTTGATCCACTTGGACTTGAGCTTTGTACAGGAACATAAGAATGGATCAATTTGCATTCTTCTACATGTTGACTACCAGTTGAACCATCACCATTTTTAGAAAATGTTGTCTTTTTTTTCACTGGATGGTTTTAGCTCCTTTGTCAAAGATCAAGTGACCATAGGTGTGTGGGTTCATTTCTGGGTCTTCAATTCTATTCCATTGATCTACTTGCCTGTCACTGAACCAATACTATGCAGTTTTTATCACTATTGCTCTGTAGTATGAGTTCTTTGTATATATTGGATGAGGTCAGGGATGGTGATTCCCCCAGAAGTTCTTTTATTGTTGAGAAAGTTTTTGATACCCTGAGTTTTTTGTTATTCCAAATTAATTTGGGAATTGCTCTTTCTAAATCTATGAAGAATTGAATTGGAATTTTGATGGGGATCACAGTGAATCTGTAGATTGTTTTCGGCAGGATGGCCATTTTTACTATATTAATTCAGGCTTTTTTTTTTTTTTACAAGAAGCCAAACAGTAGATATTTTTGGCTTGGAGAAGGTAGCATGGCATTGGTGTGGTGGATACATGGCTCTGCCCATCCTACAAAAGTATCTATGGACATCACAGAAGAGATGGTCATGGCTTTGTGCTAACTACACACTGTTTGTAGACCCTGAAATTTAAATTATATACAATTTCCCCCGTGTTATGTACTATTGCTCTTTTAATTATTTCCAGAAATTTACAAATACAGGAACTGTTCATAAATCATGAGCCGTAATTTGCTGTTTGAACCGATAACCTTGAATTGGATGTTGCTGTCATCAATTGAATTAGCCTCCTGATGATCAACTCCAAAAGATAGATGCAGATGACACTGGAAAGAGACAGGGCTGTGTGAGGAAGGAAGGAGCTTGCTTCAACTACTGGCAGTGTTTGCCTTCTTCTCTTGGCTGTGGTTCCACGCATGTCAACATCATAATTACTCATGAAACTTGGTAGTACAGCCCATGCTTTCTTGCACGCCTATAAAATGCTTCATAATGCAAACATTTGAAAACAAACGGCATGCAAATTAACATATGGGTGGGGGCAGCACTGCTGTGATAGCTCAGTTGGTAAAGGGCTCGCTATACAAGCCTAAGAACCCGAGTTCAAATCCCCAGCACCCTCATAAAAAGCTTTGGGATGTGCCTGTAATCTCAACACTGGAGAGGCTGAGACAGGATACCAGGGCTCATTGGCCAATCAGTCTAGCCAATCACCGAGCTCCAGGGTCAGTAGGAGATGCTGTCTCAGAAATAAAGAGGAGAGTAGTTGAGAAAGACAGTCAGTGCCAACTCCTGCATCCAGATACATGCACACATATGTACATGTAGACTACCCATACACACATGCATACACACCAGCACAGACCCAAAAATGTGCTTTTCAGCAATTAGATAATTAGGAAATGTTATTAATTTGACTTCAGGAAAGAAATTCAGTTGAAAGCAACTCATTTATTCATTTGCAACACAATTAAGTTTCATGTATGATTTTTTTGGGGGGGGAAGTAATTCCATTGCTAAATATGTTTTACAATGAGTGTCTTGTCAACCCTGTCCAGTAGAGCCATCCATGCGGGGAGAAGTGCTCTATCTGCCCATGTGAGGCTACCGCATCCAACAGGTCCAGGATCATTTGCCTGTTTCTAGTCTAAATGTTGATTCAAGTTCAAATCTCAACTGCACCATCAGGTAGCTACGAGATTTTAGGCAATGCACATGATTTCTTCGATCTTCTTTTCATTTGAATTTGTTCAAATAATAGTAATAATGTCTTCATGACCGAGGGGGTTGAGAAAGACTAAACAGGAAGAAGAGCTGGGCCAATGAGGTGCCTCAGTGGACAGAAAGCTTAGTGCTAAGCTGGATGACCTCAGTTCAACTCCAGGAACTCACATGATAAAGAACAGAAGTGACTCCAGCAGGCCATGCTCTGACCTCCCCATCCACAAAGCTGCACACACAGGTCTGCGCTCCATTCCACGCCTGGTCCACACTAAGTTCTTAATAACGTTTCCTTTCTAAATATTTCCATCCTTAAAACAATCTCTCAAGGCTGGAGAGATGGCTCAGCGGTTGAGAGCACTGACTGCTCTTCCGGAGGTCCTGAGTTCAAATCCCAGGAACCACATGGTGGCTCACAACCATCTGTAATGGGATCCGATGCCCTCTTCTGGTGTGTCTGAACCCAGCTACAGTGTACTGATATACATAAATAAACCTTTTTTTAAAAAAAGATGAAAAAATATCTCTTTAAAAAAAAACTTTGTGTGTGTGTGTGTGTGTGTGTGTGTGTGTGTGTGTGTCTGGCTCAGCACTTCATGCTCCAGGCTGGGTAGCTCACTAGCTCCCAGGGCTTCTCCGGTCTCCATCTGCCATCCCCCTGCAGACGTGCCGGGGCTTTTTCAGTTGGATCTGTATCTGGCTTTCTATAGGTTCTAAGGATCGAACTTCTTGTCTTTAGGCTTTGGCAGCAAATGCTCCGCCCACTGAGCCACTTTCCCACCCTCCAAGCAAAAGAGGAAACCGGGGATCCCAAAGCTAATAGGTGGCAGAGCCGGACTGCGGCCCTGATCGATCCAAGTTCTCATGGACCTCGTTGAGTTGGCAATGAACCTGACATGCTAATAGAACAATCACGAGCCCTCAAAACTTTGAGGGGTGGCGCGTTCTATTCATGTAGAGCAGAGTTCTTCCTTGAATTCTCCTGGATGCCTCTCTGTGTTTACGTGGAAAGAAACTCGGCCCTTAAATGCTCAATGAGCAAATGAATTTAAAGCAGTGTTAACAGGAAGCTGCCTGGAACCCCAAGTCTTCGACACGCGTCTATGAGCCAGGCAGCCTCCCCTCTAGCAGGAACTTAAGTTAAAAGGCAGGGAGAAAAAAAAAAAACCACAAAACGCTGAATCCTAGTGACAGGCAAGCTTTTAAAAATCGACTCTGACAAGCCTGTTTCCCCTTGAACCTTTCCCAGGCCGGCTTTCTCAGAAAGTAATGACACTTGTCTCAAAAGTCATCCCAGAGTCTGCAAGCTGCACTTGGCCAGCACACGTTCCTAACGGGCAGGCGGGGCGGAGATGGGGGTGGGGGATTAAAGCTCCCAGGGGTTTTAAAGACTGGTGTTTATGACTCTGTCCTTGGTGCTTTGAAGTGTTATCCTGGATGGATGGCGCAGCCAGCCGCATTGTTTGTGGGAGTGATTGAGTTTTTGTTTTATCAGATTCCTACACCGACTATCAGGGCGGGAGAGATTACAGTGAGTGTTTGGAATTCGGATGGGTTGGGTTGCTAGTGGTGTGGGAATTTGTCAAGCTTGAGTTTTGCTTGTGGGAGTTGGATGCTGGGTCTGGGAAGGGTCTGGGGCAGATGGACCACTGGGGACTCAACTCCGCGACCCCGGGGGCCCATCAGCATGACTCTCACGTAGCTCAGATCCTAGACATGTGGAGAGCCTGAGCCAGGCATAGTCTGGACTCTGTTGGAGGCCAGAGGGCCGGAGAGGAGATGAAAGACACAGACTGTCTCTCTACAAAGCACAGAATGCCCCCGCCCCCCAGCTGCTTCTACAAGGAGCCGGAGGGCTCTCTCTGATGGGCGACTTGTTGGCTGCTTCAGCCCCTAGCCTCAAGTCCTGGCATATGGCATTCTCCCAGCCTAGCGCTGACCCTGCCTGCTCTGGCCACCAGTGTCTGTCCCCACGGCACAGTGCCCTGCCATGGCAACAACTGAGGGGGGGGGCTTGCCTCGCCTTGTCTGTGGATGGCCTGAGATGGATAGGCTACAGGCCAAGTGCCAGAGGGCCCCCTCCCTGCCTTTCCTTGGGATCTGAGGCAGAGCAAGAGGCAAAGCCCCAGCAGGACTTTCTCTGGGGGGGGGGGGTGGAGAGAAAAAGGGTATGGAGTGTGGAGAAACCCTCCCCCAAAGCAGGTGTTCTTAACCACAGTCCTCCCCAACTTCCCCCCAACCTCTGCACGCCCATGGAACCAAACGAACCCCCAAGCTAGCCAAGAGATGTTGAATTTGGTTGGAATTACCTCAAAGGGAGGACTTAGGGCTGGCTGGCCTGACTCACTTGGATCCAAGCTGTGCCAGGCCCAGTTTCTGAACAGATGACCTTTTCCCTCCTGACTTCCCCTCCCCCGATGAGACAGAGGGCAGGTGGCCCATCTGTCTGTCCCTTTACCTCCGTGGTCATCAGCTGGGAGAAATTGAACTGGGGGTGTGTGGGAGGGGGTGTTTGACTTGCAAATGCGAGGAACCTTTAGCCCAGCTGGGAAGTAGAACAGAGTGGAGGCTGGCCTGGGGGAGGGAGTGGGGGTGGGGGTGAGGGTGGGGGGCAGGATGGGGTGTGGTGGGAAACTTACTCTCCTCTGGTAGTGGCTCTCAGCACTGAGCTGAACCCAGCCTTGGCACATTTGTCTTCTGCTAGATGCATGTCCAGGCTTTTGATGACCAAGGACCTGTCTGTTTACACAGAGGGGAGAGAAGACTGGGTTCTGAAAATGTATGTATTCACCCACAGTGGACTTTCAGAAATAATGTTGGGTACCTAAGTCAGCACCCCAATGGCTGCACTAATTTTGCAAGTGTACTTTGACATCAAGGTCAGGGCACAAAGCCCTACATCCAGCTCACGTTAGTGGGGCCAATTAATCATTAGGAGGACAGGTGAAGTAGTTAACAGTCTCAGCCTGGCTCTGGATGTGGGCATCGCTACCACACAGTTTCCATTTTAGATTTGGAAACACACACACACACACACACACACACACACACACATATTAAAGTAAACCAACTTCAGATAAGCTGGTCACCTTAAAATCAGAATCCCCTAAAAATGTAGGGCAAAGCAGCTTCATAACCAATGAAGGGATTTTTTCCCGTTGGCAGGAGAGCCTGGGACTCAGGCAGTTGTTGAGAGTTCTTTGATAGGGGCCCTTAAATGAAAATTATCAAATGGCTGTTTAAAACATGCACCCTTTTGTTTGATTAGCCCACTGCAGATAACCTTTATTAAACCTGATCTGAAATTACAGGCGCGGCCGGGCGCCCCTTTGATGCGGCTGCGGCTTGTTTCCTGTTTATAGAGCACCACGCACTGCACCAGGAGATAAAGCTGTTCTAAGGGATATTAAGACATAAGAGTCCCTTGGCTGTTTGCTGGCACTGTTTTGATGTTTTCTTGCTCCCTAGAAATTAGCATATCCTTTTCAAAGGCTGCCTCTGATGAGAGTAATCCTTTGCCATGATGTATTTGCTGAAAGTCATCAATGATAGTGTATTGTGTAAAGAGGTGACACATGAAAGCACGATACTAGATTATTGATAATGAAGCAACTTGTGTAACGGTTGCTTTTGGCTTCTCGGAAGCATTACGTCGACACCATAAATATACTGGGTTTATATTAATGAGGATTTGAGGCTTCAGAGATTTTTAAGGAAACTTGCATGGAACGACTTTGCAGAGGGGAGATAGTGGGGCGCAGGCTTAACATTTTCGCTAATTTGACTAAGTTAAGTTCAACCAAAATGTCCTGGAAGTAGGAAGCGCTTAGAAATCCTTTTGTCCCTGCAGCTGCTAAGTCAGAACAACAGCGTGGAACAAATTTAGGGAAAAGGTTTTTGCCCACACGCAGAGAATGTTTTTCAAAGAAAACAAAGTAAGAGAAGAGGGAGAATGACAGGGAAATGGAAGAAAGAAAGCCACGGGTGGGGGGGGGAAGGGGGGAGGGACGCAGATGTAAAAACCGGGAAGGAAGTGGAAGGAGGAAGAGAAAAAGGGAAGGACAAGTGGGAGCGAGGAAAGGAATGATGGAAAACGGGAAAGCAAGCGCACAAGAGAAGAGGAGGACGGAAAAGAAGAGGAAAAAAACATGAGGCAGAAGAGAAAGGTCTGAAGGAAAGGGCGGAGGGAGGGAGGAAAGAAGGAAGTAGACAGGTGGGGGCAGTGGGGGGGAAGGGAACAGGAAGAGGAAGTGGGGGAAAGGCAGGCAGGCTCTCGGGTAGGTATGAAGGCAGGCAGGTGGACAAAATGCAGGCAGGCAGCAGGCAGGCAGACAGGCAGACAGGCAGACAGACAGGCAGGCAGACAGGAGGCAGCAGGCAGGCAGGCAGGAAGGGGCATTCTATTGGCCTGCATGTTCTTTGTCGTACAAGGAAAGAACTGTAGCCAGACTTCGCTCAAAAAGCATTTTAAGTTCTTCTGACCTGAAGTGCTCTATAGATACCTTTAGTTTATACTCGGTTTTCCCGGAAGTTTACATTTGCAGGAAGCTGAGCTGTCATTTCCCGGCCACCTGCTGCTTCAAAGCAGAACTGTCTCCAAATTTACTAACCTAAGAAAGGCAGTTCCTGAATTTGGGCTCTCTCTCTCTATGGAGGTTTAGGGTCGTGAGACTTCCTTTGGGGATTACAGGAAAGTATGGAAGGAAGTGTGCAAAGCCCTGGCCAAAGGATGCGCTCACACCTCTCCGAGGACTCCTACTGCCCACTGACGCCGCGCTGGCAGCTAGGACACCCGCAGCAGGGGCGGGTTCTTAGAAATCTGTGTGCTTAAAAAGAACCAACCGTTTCAAGTGGTCAGCTTTCTTTTGTCTGCTTCCCTAGGCATTGGACATCTGTGGGCTGCTCTATTTAAGGATCAACAATCTTTTTTTAATTACGGACCCCTTGTTCTTGAGCTGAGAGTTTGAATGCTTTTCACTTGGACGTTTGATTCCAATTTCATGAGTGGCAGACACGAAGGGGTGGGTGATAGCTAAGAAGTCCTGAGGCGAAGAATGCCAAGCAGGCTTGCCCTCTTGGGCTCTGAAGCTTTCCGGGGACCCTTTTGTGGTAGCGTTCCAAAGGCTATGTTGGAGCAAATTCAGGAGAAATTATTATTAGATTTATCACCACCCCATTAACGTTCTTCCGTACCTTTGATTCCTCTCCTGGGTGAACACCCCTGTCCCAGGTGTTCTTTTGTTATGTGTATATGCATGTGTGCACGTGTGTGCAGATATACATGTACATGTATGTATGCGTGTACATGTGGAAGTCAGAAGACAACCTTAGGTATTCCTAAGTGCTGACTGCTTTTGGTTTTTTGTTGTTTGTTTGTTTGTTGTTTGTTTTTGAGACAAGACTCATTCGCTGGTCTGTAACTCATCAGCTGGTTAGCTTGGCAGGCCAGTGGGTCCCTGGGATCCAAAGATCTCCACATCTGTAGCATGGGGATTACAAGATAACAAGTGTGTAGTGTGTGTGTGTGTGTGTGTGTGTGTGTGTGTATGCATGTGCTCACACACAGATACTCAGGCACGAACATGTGGAGGGGAAGCTGATGTGTTTCATTTTCCTTAATCACTTTCCACCCGTAGCTTTGGAACGGAAGCTCGTTGATGTACCTAGGAAACAGTCACTGAGCTTCAAAGGGTCCACATGTCTTCCCTCCCCGTAAGTCCGTGGTGCTGAGATACTATATGCAGGGTTGGGGGGGGGCGGGACAGAGTCACCACTAGGTTGTCTTTCTATTTCAGACTCACCGGGAGCCATTTCCACCATGACTCCCACAGAAGCATTCAGGGGACAACTCGGGCGTAGAGGCGAAGGACTCAGCGCTCTCATCCCAGGGATTTCAAGGGCAGTCAATAGTCCAGACGTGATCTGCGTGTGGCTTCATGAAGCAAGCCCACTGACCCATCACGATAGTCAAGATGTCGAGGCCAAGTTAAACAATTTCATGGGACAGTGTCAATGGACCACACCCTGCATGTCCCGGGCTAGACTAGGCAACCCCAGGAGGCCTGGATTGCTTTGTGTCTCTTATATCAGAAGGGGGATGCTTGCTGCTGCTGAGATGGAGGTGGTAGAGAATGGTGTGAAGAGAGTAGGAAATCTTGGTGACGCTTAAACAATGCAGCTCACATTGCTATAAACGTCCCCACGCCTTCACAAGCTATAGACTGAGAGCTAGGGCAACTGTGATTGATTATACTGCTTGTGGGTCGTAACCTGGACAGTGGCAGCTCATTTTAATGTGCCCGTGAGGACCTTTTCAGAAAGAATGAGAAAGAGATGAAGAAACTGTGAGCAAGGGTAGCGTCACGTGGATTCACAGATCAAAAACGGGTATGTTTCTACAGTCCTGTTCATTTGTTGGTTTGTTTGGCTATATTAGGAATTGAACTTAGGGCCTTGTGTATACTAGGCAAGAACTCTGCCCCAGAACTCTACCCCTGAGCAACGTTGCCAATTCCTTTTGTATTTTTTAATTTGGGGACAGGATCTTGCTAAGATTCTGGGTAGACGTTGGGCTTATTTGCCTCTGTCTCTTGAGTAACTGAGATTAAAGATATGTGTCAATAGACTTTCTGCTTGTGTATGTGTGTGTGTGTGTGTGTGTGTGTGTGCGTGCGCGCGCGTGCGCGCGTGCGCATGCATGTGTGTATATATCTATGTGTGGGCCTGTATATCTATGTGTGTATGTGTATGTGGTATGCATATGTGCTTATGTGTATAGGTATTCATGTAAAGTCCAGATGCTGACATTGAATATCTTCCTATCATTTACTACTTCATTCGTATTCATTCATTCATTCATTTGTTCATTCATTCGAGACAGGGTCTATCAGTGAGCCTGGAGCTCACCACCTGGACTAGACAGACTGGCCAGCAAGTCCCAAGGCTCTTCCTTCTCTGCCTTCCACCTATTGGAATTACAGATTTGTGCTACCATACCCAGCATTTACATGCTTGTGCAACAAGCACTCCATCAACTGAGCCATCTCCCTAGCTCCCTGGAAGCAGTCTTTATAAAAGACAGTCAATTAATCCTATAACATGTCAGGAGACCGTTTCAACAGATCAACACAGATAATGAGGAGAATGAAGCGGAAGCCATTTATGTGCACCTAATGGTCATGGGATAAAAGCTGGCAAGACAGTCCATCAGTAGATCTCATTAGAAAACATAACAGGACACTTGTTGCACACAAGGTATTGCCATGTGGCACACCCAGTAATTAACTTCCTCACATGCAATAGAATTTATTAATAGAAATATTAACAAGGCAGTCTTTTGGGGAAGGAGCATGGTATTCACAAAAGCACTTTATAGACCTGGCATAGTGGAATGACAAAGTTAGCATATAAAAACCATCACAGGACAAGGGAAATTGATTAAGGCAGCTTCACAGTTTTTCAGAATAATAAGCATTTCTTTAATAAGTGCCCGCATCTGTACACCATGGGTGATTTCAGAAAGGCAAGAATGTGTGTATCATTGAAGAATGAGAAAAGATGACTATCATGGCTTCAAAATAATGTCTCTCAAGGGTCTGGGGGATGGTGCCTAGTCGGTAATGTGTCTGCCACACAAACGTGAGGATTTGAGTTCAGATCCCCAGCACCCATATAAAAAAGTCAGACACGGTGGCGTTTGTGTGTAGCCCCAGCACTGTGGAGGCAGAAACAGGAGAATCCCTGGAGATTGCTGGCCAGTCAATCTAACTAAACCCGTGAGCTATGGGTTCAGTAAGAGACCCTGTCTCAAAAATTAAGGTGGAGCCAACTGAAGTGTCTACCTGATGTCAATCTCTGGCTTCTGTACATGTACCTCCCCATACATTTGAACGTGTTCACACACATTTGCACATGTACTTACACACACATGTGAACATGTTCACACACACACTTGCACATGTACTTACACACACTTGTGAAAATGTTCACACACACGCTTGCACCTGCAGCTACCCCTACGTGTGAACATCTTCACACACACTTGTACATGTACCTATACACACATGTGAACATGTTCACACACGCTTTCACATGCAGCTACCCACACGTGTGAACATCTCCGCACACACGTGCTCATGCACGCACACGCAAGATGCTTTCCCAGGGAGGTGGGAAGAAGCTAGAAGTTTGCTGGGGCTAGCAGAGGATCTGTATGAAGACACAAGAGGAAGAAATATCTGCGGTGGATTCTACCTTGAGTGTAATCGGTGTCCGACTCAGGACTCCATGGAAGGAGGAAGGAAATGTGTCCAGCTGAGCATGCTAAATGATCTGGATCACAGGCAGACGCTCAGTCATCTTGTGGTCCTACTTCAGGCCCGTGCCTCGATCTCACCTCCTCTATCCACTTTCACCTGGGAGAATGCTTTCTCTTCACTCTTCTACACTCAGCACAAGCTTCTAGAAGGGTTGGAAGAATCTTAATGCATTTGGAATCCATAAAGAACACAGGAATGCCTGGGTAGGAGTGCAAAGTCCACGGAGCCATGGTGGGTTTATTGAGCGGATGTTCTGGTTGACCAGTAGGACGGTCTGAAAGGAGGGTGTGTTCTAGTATGGACATGGGAGGGGGTCTTTCACAGTTCTGCTTCCCCATCTGTAGACTGGGGATGCTAACTTCCCAGGCGCGTAGGGAAGGTCAGGCTGGCTTTGTGCTTTCATATAGAGGGATACTTCCCGTTGGGTTTCTTTTGGCCTCTGGTGAGGTTACTGTTTCCAGGGACTTTCAGGGAGGCTGGTACCAGCGATCAGACTCTTCTGGACATAAAATTCTCTTTCTCAGATGGTGTGATGCCATATACTGGGACAGCTAAGACAGACTATAAGATCAAAGCTGACCTTGGCAACATAGAGAGTTCAAGGCCAGTCTGGGCAGTTCCAGTGAGCACCTGTCCCATAGTAAAAAGTGAAGAGAGAACCAGGGATATAGTTCAGTGGTAAAGCACTTGCCTAGTTGGTATGCACAAGGCCCTGTATTCCAGTAATGGAGAGAGAGAGAGAGAAAGTGAAATATCTTCTCTTCTCCCTCTGGTCATTTAAAAAATATATATTAAATCGTCTATCAATCATCTATCTATCTATCATCTGTCTGCTGTCGTCGTCGTCATCATCATCATCATCATCATCATCATCATCATCATTCGTAGTTCTCTCCTGACTGTGGGTTCCTGGGGTTGGAACCCAGATCTGTCAGACATACTGAGCCACCTTACCCACCTAGACTCCTTTGAAAAAGCAAAACTTTAGTCCTTTGGTCTGGAAGGAAGAACCCAGTGAGCTCACTTCTTAACCTTTGCTAGGATTGTTTCTCAGAGTTGCTGCCAAACGTGGCAAAAAAATGGATTCAGTTTGTCGCACAGTTGAGCGTCTCTCCGGGCCTGGGAGAGGCACCTTCATGGCACTTATGAGGGTACACTCCTATCCCTCATTCGACAGTCTCAAACATATCCCTTTACTTTCTTCTTGCCTAAGTTAAAGCATTCTGCATCTTCTCCACTGGCCTCTCTACTGCAGACAATTTCCCCCAGAATGTCCCGAGGGATCTCACAGCAGGACACAGTATGTCCTGCAACAAGGTCAGGTAGCTTGCTTCCCCCGCACCTCTCCTGGGTTGGTCAATCGCCTCCCATGAGGTTGAGGCTGGTCCTTGGGAGCCCTGAGTCTTGGCAGCTGTGGAATTTGACACAAAATCAAAACCCTAATTGCCTTTTAGGAAGGAAAAAAACAAAACAAACCCCTGCAATCTCAAAGTCAGACTTGCAGAGCAGCATACACAGGCAGCCCCAAACCAAAGAAAGACACAAGAAAGCTGTTCCTTTCCTTTCAGCTTCGGAGCGTGGCAATTATGTAACTTTCCCCCTCCCTCTCAACCACATCTAAACAAGGCTTAGGCAGCTGGAGCTGGTAGCCGGCATTTCACACTCCAAACCAACCCCCGACTGGAGTCTTCAAACCTGTTTCAAAAGTTTCCTTTCAACCTGGACCATTCAATTCAGCCTTTCTTCCTCGCCTTTAATCCATGTACCTGTGGCAGTCCTCTGCGGAGGAGAGAGGAAAATCAATGAGTCACCTGCCTACATGCCAGACTCGGGGAACCAGCTTGAAAGGAACAGCATCATTCTCTCGGTCTCCTCTCCTCTGCCAGGAGCACTTGACTTCACACGGGAAGAAAACACGCTGGCACTCTGCAGAGGACAGAAGATGGGGGTGGGGGGCTCATTTGATAGGAGACTGACCTTTCCCAAGGGTCTTGGTTGAGTCAGGAGGCTTGCTCTGCGCGCACAGCAGTATTCTGTGTGGCCGCAGATCCGAGAGCTCCATTCTCGTGATCTGGATTCACAAAGGCAGTGCAGCTGCTGCCTGGCTGGGTCTAATCAAACGTAGTGACTGCTGGGTCTTTTGGGCCAGTGACACCTCTTAGCGGTGTTATAGTAGTGTGGTTAAAGTGGCTCTTCTAGACTAAGGTGGGAGGCTGAGGCAGGCGGATCTCTGAGTTTGAGGCCAGCCTAGCCTACAAACTGAGTGCCAGGGCTACACAGAGGAACCCTGTCTTAAAACGAAATGAAACAAAAGAAAAACAAAACAGATGATATAATCCATCTCCCCAGCACCTTGTCTCAAAGGCACAGTCTCACTTGGTCTAGGTCAGTTAAAGTCTCCAACTATGTAGCTAAGGATGATCTTGACCTCCTGACCTTCCTGCCTTCACCTCCCAAGTGCTAGCATTGTAAGCACGGGCCACCAAGGCGGGTTTAAGTGGTGGTGGGATCAAACCCTAGGGCTTTGTGCCTTTCTAGGCAAGCATTCTACTAGCTGAGCTACAAACAAGTTCACCTTTTCTTTCTCTCCCACCATTGTTAAGAACGTGTGTGTGTGTGTGTGTGTGTGTGTGTGTGTGTGTTTGTGTGTGTGCCCGGCATGCACACTCTGTATTTACATCCTTGTGTGTAGCTCCAGGTACATCGGAGGCCAGAGTTCAACAACAGGTGTCTCTCTCAATTATTCCTCTTGTTATTTTAAAGACAGGGCTACACTGGCTGGCCACTGACCTCCTGGGATCTTATTCCTGTCTCAGCTCTGGGGTAAAAGATGTGTGTTCCTGCATCCAGCTCTTGAAGTGGGTTCTGGGTCTTGAACTCAGATCCTCACGCTTGTATGACGAACCCATTACGGAGTCATTTCTTTAGCCTCTTAAGCTACGTTCTTAAGGCAGCTAAACTGAAGAGGAAGGTTTCCCACTCTTCGCAGGCTCCTTTGTTGCCTTGGTCCAGAACTCTTGGCTGTATACACTTGTAATAACCTAGGCTTTCCCTGCCCGACTCCCCTCTCCCTTTTCTCTTCCTCCCGAGAGCCCTGATGGTGGTCCCTGCCCCCTCTCACCTGTGACGGGAACTCCCTTTACCACCTGCCTGCTTCAGACACCTGGGTTCTCTGTTTATCTTTTTTTTTTTTTTCAGGGTGTTTCCATCTCATGAACTCCCGGGTGGGGGCGGGGTGGAGGTGGGGGTGGAGAAGATCCTGGCTCTGTCATTTTCTGAGTTAAGCTTTGATGATGGTGATGTTGTGCTGTACCCTGAAGGGATGCTTAGCTTTTGATGAGTGTGAGGCATTCGGTGTTGACAGAGGTCTGCAGCCAGCATTGAATTCCTGCGTGAGGACTCTTCCCCCAAATCCCATGGCTTACGCTTTGCTCTTTTTTTTTTTTTTTTTTTTTTTTTGCAAGACAGGGTCTCATGTAGCTCCGACTGTCCACCCCCACTACCTGCTCCAGTAAAAAATGACCTTAAACTTCTGATCCCCCCTGCCTGTTTCTCCCAAGTGTTGGGGCCGCAGGCATGTACTACTTCTTGTTTATCTGGCACTGAACATCAAAGCGTGGAGTTCGTGCATTCTGGGCTGGCACCCTACCATCTGAGCGCTTTCTATTGCCTTATCTATTCTTCCAAACCATTCCCTCTGAAGTCCAGGCTTCTGGGCTCGTCTGGCCTTCTCCTTCTTCATCTGTTTCTCCTTCTTTTCCCTTGAGCAAGACAATTCTTTAGCTGTAGCTCAAACAGTGCTACCCAACAAGGTCGCCAACCAGGGTATATAAGTGGTCACTGTAGTCTCCGATTCTGGGCTCAGATTTCATTCTTCCTATTGTCTGTTCCTCTGGTCCAGGACAATACATGTATGACTAAGGTAGGTGGGTTTAGTTGTGATGGTAAAGGAGACCCAGCTGGACATAGGACATCCCACTAAATGTGGTTTGATACCATCCCTGAAGGATCACGTGGCTGGGCCAAAGCTTGCTCAAAATGCTTCACCCCAGTCTTGGTCTTAGAATCGGAGGGATGTGTTCCCACCTTTTGATTTTTGGATGCAGCAACATCTGTTCCCAGGAAGGACATGCTAGTGGATATGATATCGGCAAATTAAAAATTGGCCAGGCACGAGGCAGAGCTCAGAGGTGGAACACTTAACGTGGCATGAATGCGTTTTAAGTCCGAGGTTCACCCCAGCACTGTGAAAACAGAAAAGAAGCAAAGTGCTTATACACTGGCGAGGTCCTCTGGTGTCTCTGCTTTTGACACAAGAAGAGTGAATGTGTTCCAGTGAATTATGAGTTCTCGGCGAGGCTCCAGAATGGGCACACATTGAGCAGATCTGAGCCCAGCCTCTGATGAGAAGCCAAGGCCGGCTGTGCCAAAGCCAAACCCTGACTGTCCAGAGATGGTGAGAAAGGATACGTGGTTTTTATTTGAGGGTGTTTTTGTTATGTAGTAGCATTACGTGGCTGTAGCTAGTTGTGACTGAGGGCAGAGAAATCTCCCTTGTACAGAGAATCTACTCAGTTTGTAGTGACTGAGTAGGATGGTCTACTGGGCTCAGAAGGACTGGAGGCCAATTTGAGCTCAGTTTGAAAGAGTTCTGGAATTGATTAGTTATGTCTGCCACAGAAAGAGTCATGGTGGTACAATTGCCACATGATTTCTGTCCTGTATTTAAACCTATTCTGGTGAGTTATTTTGGGGCTTCCCAAAGACAGCCCAGAAGCAAGGAGTGGGGTTCACTGAGATGTACTCAGATGCAAACAGGAGCACGTGACATATTCTCTTACATTTGCATATTCATCTCTTGGACTACTGACAGTCTTGCAGGCGCCTCGGGCACCAACAACTTTTTTGGGGGGAAAATAGTTCTTCTGAAAAGATTAAGTCAACTCAATGAACAATTAGCTTCTTTGCCAGGGAATAATGAGGTTTCTCTGCTTTCATATTTAAATATCATGATGGGGGGACCCGACTTGACAAGGGGTTACATAGCCAAGATTTCAGTTCCCACTTAGACTCTTGGCTGGGCATTTTTGTGTAGGGCAAAAGCTGTATCCCTGTGAACAGCAAGCAGGTCTACCACTGATTTAAACAAAGAAACAAAGAAAGAAGAAAAAAATAGAGACTAGCATTAGAAGAAAGTTCTGCCCCTTTGTGGTGTCAGCCAGACCCAGCTCCTTTGCTTAGAGTGTTGAAGGGCTTGCCTCAGCATTTGTGGACCCCAGACCCATAAACTGTGTATATTCTGGAAAGTTAGAGGAACGGTTTAGTTAGCAGTAGGTAAGACTACTGCCCGATGTTCTACTGTAAGATGTTCTATTCTAAAAGTCAAAACATCTGCCCTGCTGCTTCCTCCAAGCGTTGGAAGGCAAGAAAAACGCTAAGCTGAGAGCCAGCATCCTCAAGTTCTGCCCACTCCTGCTTCTTAGGTACCACTGTGGAAAAGGAGTCTCTTCCGGAGGGTAACAGAAAACCCGGGGAAAGAGACCTTGGGAATTCGATCGCTGGGGTTTGAAAGAGCCGAATAAGGAGACACATCTGGTTCCATTTTGCTTGTGAAACTATCTCACACTGACCAAGTAGGTCCTTTCCCGAGTCTATAAATACGGAAGATGCACACACATGGGTGTTATCAAACAGCACTGTGCAAAATGAAGCTGGCTACTTTATGGTGCAGTGGAGGGCGGTATGCTTCTCAAACACATGTGTTTCTCTTTGTTGGGCCTGGAAGCAATCATTCATGAAGACTGCTACTTTATCTCTCGTGGAAGACCATCCTATAAGAGGTATCATGTTGCATTAAGACCAGTGTCATGGTCAAACCTGCAGTGAACTGGGAGGCACAGAACCCTGGCTGCCCACGTGATTCAGGGGAAGCAACGTGTGTTAAGGACAGAAGTCCCAAGCCCTGCCCCACCCGAGTCCTGATGTGCTTGCTCTTTTGAACGAGGTCTCTAATATGCTGACCATATGTGAACTTGGAGCCAAAGGGAATGGACTCCTTGGGATTTTTGTTCGTTTGTTTGTTTGTTTCAATTATTTTTAAGTTCCAGAGCCTCCACGCACGGTCGCTACCTGATTCCCACTTCTCGACAGTTCAAGGGGGAATGCACAAGAGATGAGAAGCGGAAATCGAGAGAAGAGCCCCAAGCTTTAGCTGGGATGAGCCTGGAAGCAGCCCCAAATGGAACCAGACAAGAGCAGATGGCGGGGGAGGAAGTGACACCGTCAGCTGGGTATTTGAGATCTCCTCAGGCAGCGTCATTCCGCGGGAACACAAGTCCGTTTCCAGATGCAGTTTCCCACAGATCTGTGTGAGCAAAAGGATCTGGGAAGTGGAGGAAAGAGTGACTCGATGGACTGCAGAGCAATAAAAGATTATGAGGGGGAGAGGGGCCGTGAGATCGCTTCCCGACTGCCCCGGAACTCCAGCTTTCTCACGATAGGCTGAACTAGAAGAGGAGAAGCTCGCACAAGACAGGGTGCATGAACTGTGTAGCAATGGCCCACAAAGGAAGATTTCTGTGTCAGGGGTGAGATTTGGGTGTTTTGTTTTGTTTTGTTTTTATTTTTTTCCCGAGACAGAGTTTCTCTGTGTAGCCCTGGCTGTCCTGAAACTCACTCTGTAGACCAGGCTGACCTCGAACTCAGAAATCCACCTGCCTCTGCCTCCCAAGTGCTGGGATTAAAGGCGTGCACCACCACTGCTTGGCAAGGGGTGAGATTTTTATCCCGAACTCTTTCTTCTTCTGGACTATGGTGTCTCCAAACTTAACAGCTCTTGGAAAACACTTTGTTATTAAATAGTTGGATACTTTGTAAGATTCTGGTCAAGAGCAGAGTACAGGTGGGCCATTGGTCCCATAAGTTTACACTGCCTACTGATGTTGTAAACCATCCTGGTCTGAGGATGTGATGACGCCATATAAGCCTGGGGCAATCATAACGCGGCCCCACTCCCTTGTAATTACAAGGTGGGAACTGGTGGAAAAAGTTGGTTTATTAAAGCTCAGATTTCCATGGAAGGGTCCTGGTGGGGGGGATTTGGAAGAAAGAGCCTGTTTTATAGGTGTGGTGTGCTGGGAATAGCATTGACTTATTTTTTTTCCCTTGATTCTTTGGGTTGGTGATGATATGTGAGAAGCCAGGAGCAGAGCTCATAGCAACCTGGCTTGGGGCGGGCTGTAAGGCATTGGAGGCAGGACAGAGTTGTGCAGTCAATGCTGGTCCCAGTGGTCCATCCAGAAACCCCAGACGTTATCACTTAGCAAGCGTCCTCTGACGTGGGCTGAGAGCAAACTGTGAACTCTGCCCTCCTCACTCCACACCCGTTAAGAATAGCTCTGAGAGTCTTGGCGTTAATATTATTTATTGATTTGTGTGTATGTGCCAATAGGTGGTGTGCGGAGGTCAGAACTTAGAGGAGTCCGTTTTCTCCTTCTACTACGTAGGTTCCTGGACTGAAATCCCATCATCCTCTGGGCTTGCCAACAAGTCATCTGCATCTGCTGAGCCATCTCTTTGCCTTTTCCTTTATTGTCGTTGAGACGGACTCTTGCGATAAAGCCCAGGTTGGTTTCAGACTTACGATTTTCCTCCCCCAGCCTCCTTCTCCCGAGTGCTCAGAGAGACAGTGTAGCACCATCTCACTCTCTATATCTCTCTCATCCAAAAAAAATCTAGAAAGGGCTGAGGAGTTCATCTTTGTCTGAGGGTGAATTAACTTACGCTTAAAATTTGCCAGTTTTCAAGACGGTAGCCTCTGTAGCACCTAATGTCCTCTGCCTATGAGCCCAGCAGATGTCCAGAGGCGGAGAGCGGGCAGAATAACAGGAGCAGGAAGGCGGGATCGGGAGCATCTGATAAACACATCGTGTGTCCCCTCCTCGGCGACAGCGGGTTTCCTTGCTGGTCCCGCCTTCCCTGTTGTCTCCACTACATGCCTCAGAGAGGGATCCCTAACATGTCCCAATCCAAGAGAGGAGGAGGAGGAGGAGGAGGAGGAGGAGGAGGAGGAGGAGGAGGAGGAGGAGAAAGAGACAAAGAAGAAGAAAAAGAAGAGGAAGGGGGAGGGGGAGGGGAAGGGGGAGGGGGAGGAGGAGGAGGAGGAGGAGGAGGAGGAGGAGGAGGAGGAGGAGAAGAAGAAGAAGAAGAAGAAGAAGAAGAAGAAGAAGAAGAAGAAGAAGAAGAAGAAGAAGAAGAAGAAGAAGAAGAAGAAGAGTTCAGGAGACCTCAGTGCTAAGGCGGCAGGGTGTAGGGTGTCTCTCTTCACTCCTCTCACCTTGTATTGGCAGGAGTTGGAGAACACAGATTCAGATGAACTGCAGGTGTCTAAGAAGAACTTTGATTTTTCTAAACATTTACAATTCTCTTTTATGTATACAGTCAAAAAGGGGGCGAGGAAATCGAAAATGTAAATCTTTCAGCAAATGCGTGTGTCAGGGAGATGCTGGGTGCCCTTCAGAAGAGCGCCCTTCCTGAAAGCTTCCGGAGAACAAAGAGGAGAAAAATCTCCAAAGAAAGCTGGTCCCTGGTTCCACAGAACCAGGGCCAGAGGTGGCTCTCAGCGGGGAGGGGCGGGACCACTGCTGATCAATGGCAAGTCTGGGTCTGCTGTAGCAAAGGAAGGCTGAGGAGAGCCTGTGAGTCCTCTGTCTCGCCAGGCTAGGGAACTGTGTCCTTAAGGGTACACGGTTTTCTGTATGGTGTCCTGGGTAGAACCTTCCTGGGAATATCCTTAAAAAGACAGGCCTAGGGAAAGCTATAGGATCTATAGGATCAATCACACTTGTTCTTCTCTCTTTCTCTCCCGCTCCCATGTTCTATTTTAACAAAAGCAGTTCATACTGTGTAAATAATCAAATGGAAAAATTTATGACTATCGTTGCTAGGAATACATTTAAGAAGAACCGTGTAAAAACGTACAAGAGGAAAATGCTTTCTAAGGACCAACATGAAGAGGGAGCCCGAGGAGGGAGGTCTCTTTGTTCTTGGAGCACCGTATTAAGAGTCCTTCCTCCCTAAATACTTCTGAAAGTTCACCCCAACATGAATCAAAATCTCAACACCCGTTTTGGAGACCAGATAAAAATAAGTAGAATTGTGGTGAGCAGTGTAACGTTTGAGACTGGGGGATCCTTAGAAAGGGTTGGAACAAGGGAGAAATTTGTCTTCATAGATAGCAAACCACATTACAAAGTTGCAGTGATTTCAACAGCATCCTACCAGAAAGAGAGAGCAAGGGGAGGAAAAAGATAAGTGGAACAGATTAAGAGTTTCCAGAATTATAGCCATGTAAATCTCACAGTACTGTGTGTGATAAAGGACATTTTCAAACAAGCAAGGAAAAAAGATAATTTATTGAATGTGCTCAGGACAACTGGCTAGCTGTTTAGGGGGAAAGAATGCCCTTACACCCCCACCCCCAAATAAATTCCAGACGCTCCAAATGTGAAAAATAAAGCCGCGAGAGCGTTACAGGAAAGTGTAGATGAAAAGTCGTATAATCTTGAATGGAAACTTCTAGCATGACAAAAAAAAAAAAGCCATAAACCATAAAGAAAAAGATTGGAACATGTGGAAACATAAAAATTAAAACCGTCTGCGCAGCAAACACTGTCAAGAAAATGAAAAATAAGACACAAGCAAGTAAAAAAAAAAATGTAGGGCACATGCCAGTAGGTTAGTCTCCAAAATGAACATCTTTGTACTAATAAGATGCTAGACAATGCAATAGAACAACACAAGCTCTGACAGTTGATAAAGCGGCTTCAAGCTTGGGTTGTCAGACAAAACAATATTTGAAACGTACACGTAGCAAGGAAAATGTATTTCTTGTTTACCTAAAGTTCTAATTGAATTGGGTAGCTTCTATTTTTAGTTGCTGGGTGCTGGGGACTCTGCTCTAGGCGTGTGACTGCATGTCAGTCTCAGTTCTCACAGTGAGAGAGAGAGAGAGAGAGTAATGGCGCTCTCCGACAATGGTTTCCTCATCCGCCAGGTACTCAGCATCAGATGGAACAGCATCTGTACTGCATTCGGAAAATGATCTGCCGCACAGAGTTCCCCAGTTAGCCTCCCCTTTCTCCACACAAGGCTCATATTACAAACGAGAGACCCAGAGACAGCATTACTGGCCCAAGTCCACTCAGCTAAAAGGATAAAATCAACGCATGTATTCTATACCAGATTAACCCATGTTAATCCTGTTTGGGCCTGCCTCAAGTCCACTGCCTTTTCTGGCATCTCTCAGTGGCCCAGTGTGGTTCTTTGATCTTTGACTCGTGGGTCTTACTGAATCTGGTCTCCCTTTCTCTGTCTCAGGGCTCTGCCCCGCGGCCCCCCATCCCCTATTTATTAGTGTTCTACCAATTGGCAAGGATCAACCTCACCGGCATTTGCGAGTCTTGGTCATGTCTTTGGTAGAGAATTAGAATCAGCTAGGAAACTTTGCAGTCTTCATTCTCCAGTCATAAGAGGCCAATTAACCCAGGAGATAGGGTGTGTGTTTGTGTATGCATGTATATGCATGTATGTACATGTGCACATGTGTGCATGCATGTGTGAATGTACATCTTTGTATTCAGGTCTTTATATAACCATGTGCATGTACGTATGAATGTGTGTATACATGTATGTGTGTATGAATGCATAGACATGTGCACGCATGTATATATGTACCCATGTGTGGGCATGTGGAGATCAGAAGCTGATGTCCACTGGTTTTCTCCATTGCTGCCCACATGGACTCCTCTGAGATAGGCTTTCTCACTAAACCTGGAGCGCATTGTTGGGCTAGACTGGCTGGCCAGGGAGCCCTTCTCATCCCAGCGCACCTGTGCTGTGGTCACCAATGGCACAGTCATGTCTGGTGTCTATGTGGACACTGGGAGTTGAGCTTAGGCTCTTGTGCTTAGAAGCAAACAGCTTACCCAATGAGCAATCTCTATAGTTCCAGAAATCAGTATTTTTTTAAAAATTGAAACTCTTCAGAATGTTTTAGTGAATAGCTAGAATTGGCAATAACCGTGAAGAAGCATTCCTGGAGGCCTCGTCTCAGAAGACTATCTCCCCTCCTTTCACAGAGTAGATCATGCTAAGGCCCAGAGAAATAAGAAATGGCTCGTCGTAGGAGGCCCAGCACTTGAGAGAGGCAGAAGGGACGTCAAACCTAGTCTGTTGCCACTCTAATGGGTGTGTGTAGAAACTTTTCAATTTGTCCCCAAACACAAACTTGGCTTTCTTCTTCTCTTTCAACCGAGGAAGGACCTGGACTCCAGTGGCCATCACAGAGGCATTTGCCTCAGCCTGTATCTGTTACAGTTCTGTTGCTCCGACCGCAAGGCCTGATGGGAGCGACTTGAGGGAGGGAAAGGCTTATGTTGGCTGGTGGCTTAGAAGGTCTCGAGCCATCATGGCAAGGGAGCATGGAGGGGTGACACAGCGATGCAGCTGGAGCAGCATGGGAGGCTGTCCACGCCACAGACTAAGAAACAGTGCAAGCGACAGGAACCATGGGCAGGCGTGACCTTCAAAGCCCCTTCTAATTAATCCTTAAAGACAGCCCCGTGGGCTTGGGCTGTTCCACCCCAGTGAGCCCAAACCCCCACATCCTGAATCTGTGTCCTCTGCAGAGTTTAAATTCCCATACACTCAGCCCTTCAGTAAGTGATAAAAACCAAACCAAAAAGCTGACATTGTCCTGGGTCTTAGTCACTGTTGGCTGCTTATCCTTAGGGCATTCCCTTTCTGTTTCCTCTTCATTGTTTACCTGTCCAGAATGTTGTCTTGGAGGCTGAAGAGGTGTCTCAGTAATAAGACATTTGTCCTGCAAGCACAAGGACATGGATCTGAGCCAGACTACATATAAATAGAATGCTGGGCATAGTGGTGTGTGCTTGGAATCCCAGTGCTAGAGAGGTGGAGAAAAATAGATCTGGGTCTCGCTGGGAAGCCAATCTAGACGAATCAGTGAGTTCCACATCAGTGAGAGATGAGAGGGAGACCGTGTGTGTGTGTGTGTGTGTGTGTGTGTGTGTGTGTGTGTAGGGGATTGATTGAACCTGAGGAAGAGCACTCAAGGCCAAATACTCAAGGCTATTCTCTCTCTCTCTCTCTCTCTCTCTCTCTCTCTCTCTCTCTCTCACACACACACACACACACACACACACACACACAGACAGGGAGAAGAGGAGGAGACATCTATGTGAGAGACAGAGAGAGACACAGAGGAGACACAGAAGCACAGAGACAGAGACAGAAAGAAAAGGAGAGGACATCTACTTGAGCTTGTCTAGGTGCAGTGGTTTTCAACCTATGGGTCTCACCCTTTCTGGGGAAACATATCAGAGACACCCTGCATATCAGATATCTACATTATAATTCATAATAATAACAAATTTACAATTATAAAGAAATAATGAGACAAGCTTACAGTTTAGGGCCACCACAGCGTGAGGAAGTGTATTAAGATTGCACCATTAGGAAGGTTGAGAACCATTGGTCTAGGGCCTGTGGCCAGAGAGGCTTCAAATGCCAGGGGACTCCAAAGTTCCAGAGGCCGCGATTGAAACCAATACATTTTTATTTCCAGGAACAATGAGATTTTGTTTCCATAAACAATAAAATCTCTTTCTTTTCACAGCTGTCTAAGGATGATTTGGCCAGGGCTTCAGTTACAAACATAAACAAACCACAGTCGCAACAGTGGCATCTTTTACTGTATTATCTTTTCTCCAGAAGAAACAAAAAGATATTTTCACTTTTTTCTTTTGCAGTAATAGCAAATATCTTCTATTGTTATTTATACTCAGCGCTATGACTTTTAAATTATGGTAGGTATTAAACCGGACTATACGGTTTCTTAATGTACTAAGTTCACATGGTAACGGTTTATCTCAAAATATATTTTGGTAACTGTGTCTTCGGGCTAATTGTCCTCCTTTGTCAGCCTGTGTATTTTCTCTTCTGCTTTAAAAAATATTTAAACTGTTGAAGAGCTTTATTTTGAGAAGAGCGACACGGAATAAAACACTCCAGGATCCTTGCATTACCATCCCTGGGAGGTGGGGGAGGCACATGGCCATGGAGATATTCCCTCTGCGCTCCTTCAGTTGTATCAATGGGTCAGAGCTTTTGGAAAGTGGGTGCCTTATGTAAAGCTCATTCCTGAATGAACATTTGTCACCTTAGGGGTAGCTCCTTTATTTTGAGAGTCCAGTTTCCTTCCACAACACTACCATCTTTGTTATGCAACTGAGGCTGTGGAACCCAGGGCTCCTCGCATGCTACACAAGTGTTTTAGTACTAAGCTACACGCCAGCACAACCAGATAGTCTGAAAGTGCATGGCATATTAAAGCAGCATTGCTAATAGCAAGTGCGAGTCAGCGCGGTGAGCCACTTGAGAAGTGGGATATCGGCTGACTGCTCTCCCATAATTCCCAGTGCCTACAATTCCCATAATTCCTAGTGCATTCTAGCATCCATTCTAGCCCTGATGGGGCATGGTCTTGGATCCTGGCTTCTTTCTGCTCACTTTCCCCCTTGGCTTTTGTATAGCCTCTGCCATTGCAGGCTGGTAGAACCACGTGATTAATCCTGGCCAATGAACTGCAAGAGGGTGGAGCTTGTGCCACTTGCCAGTCTGAGCATTTAGAGGCCAGTAGAAACCACTTCCGTCGGTTCTTCTGAGATGAATCCCGAGGTTAAGACAATAGTGTCATAAGATTGCCAGTGCTCTGTCAGCCAGGAGGTCCGAGTAAGTGGAAGGAACAGAAAAACTCATTTTTCTGTCCCTCTTCCAACAGCCTTCAATGACCTGTAATACAAGGAATGGTCAGGCATCAAGGAATAACTCAGGGTTATTTTATATTTATTATATAGTTACATTTTTATTATATTTATTTAGAGTTATTTATTGTCACAGCAAATCATATATTTTCCTAACTAATAGGCTGGCTTCTATGTGGATATAAATCATTGGGAGAAAGAAAATCTGGTCAGTAGTTCACCTTAGGTCCAATCAGACACACCTAAGAGCCTGAATCCATTTTTCTGACGCTATAACATAATATCTGAAACTAGGTTGCATACAATGAATGGAAAAAATATTTTTTTTATATAACTCAAGAGGGTGGGAAGTTCAGGATCCTAATGCCAGCATCTGGTGGGGGCAGGAAGCATCAAATGAAAAGTGCCAGTTGTCTCTGCCTTCCTATAAAGTCACTAATCCTGTCACAGGGACCCCAGCCTCATGGATTCATCTAATGCTAACTACCTCCCAAAGACCTTATCCCCATAGATGAGAAATACATGGATTTAGAGAATTCTAATAGATGAATTGTGTGTGTGTGTGTGTGTGTGTGTGTGTGTGCAGAAAGATGTGCTTGTGTGGAGGAGGTATGTGTGTGCATGCCTGCATGCGAGCCTGTATGCATGAGTGTACATGTGTGCCGTGTGTGTGTGTGTGTGTGTGTGTGTGTGCAGATGTACTTGTGTGGAGGAGGTATGTGTGTGCATGCCTGCATGCAAGCCTGTATGCATGAGTGTGCATGTGTGCTGTGTGTGTGTGTGTGTGTGTGTGTGTGTGTGTGTGAAGGACACATGATAACCTCAGGTATGGCAGGTATGGTCCCTTAGACGTTGTCTGTGTTCATTTTGTTCTTTGTTTATTTGTTTGTGTGTGTGTTTGATACACGGTCTCTCCCTAGCCTAGAGTTGACAGGCATGCTAGCGTGGCGGTCTCTGTGGCAGCTGGTTTCAATCTCCTCAGCCCTGGGACTGTAAGCATGGGCTGCCGTGTCCAGCTCTGGGTCCTCATGGCTATCCCCCTAGCCCCATTACATGAATTTTAAGGGGACACATTTAAACCACACCACTGGGGTGAAGTTGAATCATGACTCAAATGTCCCTTTCTTTCTGACAGATGAATTTGAAGGGGTGCGTCATTATTAGGGGACGAGGCACCCAAAGTCTTCCATGAGGCACATGACCATAACTAAGGGACGGGGACTATACTGCCTGGGAGTTAGGGTTGTCACATATGGCCACGGTAGATGGGCCAAGTACATAACCTGTATTTGGGATTTCTCAACAGCGACCCTGTTGACTCCCACGCTGAATAGCTTTATGGCCAGAATCCTGTTCTGTCCAGGGAAGGACGATGAGTAGCATCCCTGGCCTCCACGCAGAAGCAGCCAGGTCTGTGTACACAGACTGCCATCCCAGCCATGGAAATAAAAACCATCTTCAGACATCGCCTGCCACTGGGAGCCATCACTCTGGGACTTCAGGGCCAGACAGATTTAAGAGACATGATCCAGTTGATTTAATTTATACTCTTATTTGTGAAGCCACTGTTTTCTTCTACTATCCCCAGGTTTTTGGCCCATAAATTAAGACCAAAGCCTGGGGGGTGTATCTCATTGGTACAGCCCTTGCCTACTCATGACATGCAAGACCCTAGATTTGATTCCCTGAAAACATTACAAAGATCATATTTTAATATTAAGTTATCCTGAGGGAAACATCACTATCAATCATTAGCTTGGTCTCCAGTATTTTACTCCTGTCTCCTCTCCTCCAGACTCTCTCTCTCTCCCTGTCTGTGTTTATCTGTGTCCATGTGTACATATGTGTGTCTGTGTGTCTCTCTGTGTATATGTGTGTGTATTTCTGTATATACATATCTATGTGTGTGTGTCTGTGTGTTTGTGTATGTGTTAGCTAGAGGCTGATGTCAGGATGTTTTCTTCCATTGTTTCTCCACTCTATTTTTGAGACAGAGTCTCTCACTGAACGTGGCTGGTCGTTTGGCTGGTGAACATGCTCTCCCACCGAGGGTCTGGGGTTGCAGACGCACACCCATACGCCCTGCTTTTTACATGGGAGCTGAGTGTCTGAACTCAGGTCCACAAGCATTCACTCGTTGAGCCAAATTCTAAGCCCACAGTGGCTTATTTTTAAAACAGTTTCCTTAGCAAAGCAGATGTTCCCTGCCACCCTGCAGTTTCCCCAACACCCATACTATAAGCACTCATCACTCTGTGCTGCGGAGAAGGGGGCCACACAGGACACCATTGTGAGCTCTGTTGGAGACAGGGGGAATGGATGGAGACCTTGCGGTCAGGCGTGAAGGCGGCCCATCCTCACCCCACACGATGGTCTCTCTTTCTCTTTGGTTTTGTTTTCGAATGGATCCCAGCAACCAAATTTAGCTTCTCCTTGCCCTTGCCGTTGTCAGAAACTCCCAGGGCTTCTCCACTTCCTTGTTGCTGCTTTAATTAGAAAGCTCTCCTCTCCTCTCTGTCTCCAGTAAAAAAATAAAAAGAGGAGGAAGAGGCCTCCACCAGGCGTAAACATAATCGGCACCAGATGAACACAGTCACCTAGCAAACAAGATCCTTGGAGGGCCTCTGGTGTGAGGCCAGTTCAAAGTGGCTGCTGGTTGACCAGTAATTAGCTTGGTTGAAATCTGCACAACAGACCTTGGGAACTACAAAGGGCAACTTTGGGGAATGTGCCTCTGTCTTTAAAGGACCTTGGCGAGAGGTACTGCCCAACTCTCTCCTGTGATCTTGCACAGTGGAGCTGAAAAGTGGATTAAGTCAGGAAGCCATCGGCGCCGTGTGTGCTCCAACACAACACGTTCCTGGCCAGCTTTGTGTGCTTATTTCTTTTCTATCCTAAAAGGCCGGCTGACCTCTGTGATCTCCCTTACCTCAGACTCAGAAGAGACCAGTAGGATCCTTTTTTTTTTTTTTTTTTTTTTTTTTTTTTTGGCTTTAAATGCAAAGGAGAGATTTGGAAAGACCAGGAATTAGCAATTTACGGGCTGAGGAACCCAAAGAGGCCTGAAGAGGGAAGGCTACGCCTGAGGGAACTTCCTAATGTCACTGGGACCCGGGGTCGGGGACTGTGCTCCTGTTTGGACGCACAGTAGCAGTGAGAAGGGGGTCCGGGTCTTCCTGTCCATCCCTGATTTGACTCCCTGTCTGAATCGTGTGCTTTTCTCCTCTTGTCTGTGTTCTGTCAAATGGGATTGAAAGACCTGCTGTTGGGAGATGTTGACCCTTGAGTCTTCCAGAGATTCTATTTATATACTAGGGCAATAAAGGGGACCAGTCTCCTACGCATCTTTCTTTCCTTCCTTTTCTTCAGCCTAGAGTACCAGTGGGTCCTTGAGCCTTTCAACTCTTTCCCAAATGGAAAAGATTAAAATGATGTGGTAAAGTTTGTTCCAGGTGCCACAGCTCTACCCTGAGAGGCAAAAAACTAGCACTTACTCTAAATCCTCATGTCCTCTAGGGTGTCTTGGTTGTAAGGAAGGAACCCAGGTTATGAGACTGTCTTCTATAAATGTAACAAAATCCCGGAGGCTTGTTACTTTGTAAAGGAAAGAGGTTTTTTTGTTTTGTTTTGTTTTGTTTTGTTTTGTTTTGTTTTGTTTTGTTTTGTTTTAGCTCACCTCTCTGGAAGTCTGAGAATGTGATGCTGGCTTCAGCTTAGCTGGGTTGACTGCATCAAAACACAGTGGATGACATGGTGGTGGGAGTGTGGAAGAGCAAGAGAATATCTAGCAAAGCCAGAAGCCAGCGGGATTCCCAGGTCAGGCCTGCTCTTCATGATAACTGACTCATTTCACAACTACAGCATTAATCTCTTCTGAGGGTGGTGTCTCCGGATAGGATACATCTCTTTGAGTTCCCCTGCCTCTGAGTAACATCACTCTGGGGCCCATGATTCCAATGGCTGAATCTCTGAGGAACAAATTGGAGCCAACCCATAGAACTTAAACTACTGAGGTAGCAACATTTAACATCACACAACAAACCACAGAGACAGTGGCGCTGACTTCAGGGTTGAATTGATCCAGGAACTTAAACACCGCCAGGATTTCCTCGCTCCCAAACTTAGCCATCCACGTCTGTCTTGTTCTGCACGCTGGCCTCATCCCTGCCTATTATATAAGAAATATCCCCACACAACAGGAACAGGGCAATAGAGCTGTGTACCAACAGCCCCAAAGGCAAAGAAACTAAACTTCTCACTGACTGTAGGTCATCAGGTCCTACAAAAGGACTCTGATTGGATCACAAGTCACCCCAGGATAGACCATTATAGTTGAGGTTCTCTGATTGATCATATTGGAATGGCAAGCTCTTCCTGAGTCTAGGGTCGGCCACCACAATCCTATGCAGAAGGTGTGTTGGGGGAGGCAGGTCTATAAAGGAAGTGGGGAGCTGTGGTCCTGAGAAAAGAAATAGGGGGGACTCTCTTCCTCCTTGGCAGGTGTAGGGCAAGGTAGAAATCATTGCTTGTGCTTAATGTTGGATTTATGCTTATAAACACTCGTGTGGTTTATGTAAATCAGCAGTGACACTGGGAATGGGTGATTGAACTCTCTGATTATTAGTGATTGATCAAGCCTGAGCTGCCATGGGTCTGAGTTAGTCAGACTGTCCCCATGCCAGTACCGGCTGTGTTGAACACCCAATAGATGCTTTGGATGTTGGTTGTCCTGACTCCCAAAGATGCAACCTTAGTCAGGGCTGTTTGAGACCTTTTGTATTACCCCCTCCCCCAAATCACAAGTGTCAATGAACAATTTTCCCATTGGCCAGAGGTGAGCCCTTCTCACGATGGTGGGATTTCATGACAGGCGATGAGGCTATGATTAGTTTAAACCCATCCAGTGGTGCCAGCTGTGGGGGGTGCCATAACCCACCTCCCATTGGTCTCTCCCAGTGATGTCATTCACCTGGCAGGATATGACCCCTCGTGGGAGGGCATGCCCGCTCCTAGGTGATCCAGGCCATTTGCAAGCCCAGTTCCTGAACAGCCAGCCCTGTGTGGGCCTCAGTTCCTCTACAATGTCCTAACAGAGGGAAGAACCCAATGTGCTGACAAAGGCCACTGAGAACAGAAGGAGCAACGGGACAGTTTGAGGATGGCCAGAGCAGGAAGGAGATAGAGAGCAGAAGCAGACACTGGTGAGAGGGTGTTGGTGGAGCCAGAGGTGATAACCGACAGTCACACCAGAGGCTAACCCACAGCCACAATCACCAGAGGCTAACCCACAGCCACAATCACCAGAGGCTAACCCACAGCCACGGTCACCAGAGGCTAACCCACAGCCACAGTCACCAGAGGCTAACCCATAGCCACAATCACCAGAGGCTAACCCACAGCCATGGTCACCAGAGGCTAACCCACAGCCACAGTCACCAGAGGCTAACCCATAGCCACAATCACCAGAGGCTAACCCACAGCCACAATCACCAGAGGCTAACCCACAGCCATGGTCACCAGAGGCTAACCCACAGCCACAGTCACCAGAGGCTAACCCATAGCCACAGTCACCAGAGGCTAACCCACAGCCACAATCACCAGAGGCTAACCCACAGCCACAATCACCAGAGGCTAACCCACAGCCACGGTCACCAGAGGCTAACCCACAGCCACGGTCACCAGAGGCTAACCCACAGCCATGGTCTCCAGAGGATGACAACCACAGTCACCAGAGGAATACTAGAGATCTGGCAAGCCTTCAGAGCCAGTGGGCTCAGAGGCAAGGCTGGGAAGCACAGCACCTGTAGAAGAGCTAAGAGTCCTGATAACCAATGTGTGCATGGGGACTGTCACCATCATTTCTCCCACACTGGGAAGGTTCATCCCCAAGGTAGCCTGAGTTAATCTCATTCCTTTGGATAATATTCCTTCGTTTGGGTGTCCATGGATAAACAACAGACCGTTGTTAGAATTTGGTAGCCATTTGGTAGCAGTGGCAGTAGAACACGTCTGAGCTGTCGTAGATAACAAGGTTATGAGTATTCACGGGCAAACTTTTGTGTGGAAGCTCCCCTGCGTATGCTTCCGCAGCATAAGCGCTAGATCGCAGGCCTCTCCTCATTGGAAGTAGCTATCACTTTTAATGTGAGAGGACAGGCAACGCAGAGCCGGCGTGGGACAGTGAAGGGGATGCCCTCTGTGGCCCCTCGTCACTTTAGCAGATATCTAGTTTTAATATGAGACTATTAAGGGAGGCAGAAGGAGTCCTGTCTCAGCCTAAAAATAAGCACAGGGCCGTGGGCCTGGCTTGCTTTCCCTTCCTTTAGTTGGCTCATGGGGTTGGACTTTTCCCACGTGACCCTGACTCTGTGGGGACAAAAGAGAATCATCCCTGTGAGAAGTGAACCTTTAAAGAGACCCGTGGTGGCCTTCCCACTGAAGTCACCAGGGACAGCTCAGGACCTGCTGTCCACAGGGAGGTGGGGGAAGACCTCCCGCCAAGAACCTTGTTTGTCATGCTTCTGAAATGTGAGTTCAGCCTGGGCGTGCTGGCATACACCTTTAATTCCATCCCTTGGGGGTCAGAGTTCATAGTGACCCTGAACGACAGAGTGAATTCTGGGTTAGCTAGGTCTATACAGCCAGACCCTGTATCAAAAAAAAAGAAAGAAAGAGAGAGAGAGAGAGAGAGAGAGAGAGAGAGAGGGAGAGAGAGAGAAAGAAAGAAAGAAAGAAAGAAAGAAAGAAAGAAAGAAAGAAAGAAAGAAAGAAGTTGGTTCAGGGGCTGGGGAGAGGGCTAACTGGGTCAGAGCATCTGCTGCACGAGTGTGAGGACCCAAGTTCAAATCCCCAGCATGTACATTTAAAACTAACCGGGCTGGGCATAGCCACACATGCGCCTGTACACCTAGAGACAAAACCGCTGGGGTTTACTGGCTGCCAGCCTAGTCCCTGGTTTGAAGAGAGGCCCTGTATCAGGGGAATAAAGTGAAGAGGACACCTGACCCCCTCCTCTGGCCCTCACATGTGCACACGTACACTCCCACACATACCTTTGCATTCGCCACACACACATACACAAGTAAATAAAATAAAATTTTAGTTCATGCCTTGTGCCATGGCGTTCTTATATCTGCATTGTGGCACATTTGTCGATTGCAAACAATAACTAGGCTCTAACCTTCGAATCAAAGACAATCTCAGTTACTATTTAAGACATCACCTGTCAGGAATGTATGTATAAGTCTCTCTCTCTCTCTCTCTCTCTCTCTCTCTCTCTCTCTCTCTCTCTCTGGATGTGTGTGTGTGTGTGTGTGTGTGTGTGTGTGTGTGTGTACATAACATATATCTCTGTCCACCTGCATGTCTCTGTGTATGTCTATCAGTGTGTATCTTTCTGCCTGTGTATATATGTCTTTCTTACTCTGTGTGTCTGTCTGTCTATGTGTTAAAATGATGGGAATTTTCTCTGTTAGGAAACAGATTTCACTGTATTTGTGGTAGCCCTCAGATCTCCATCTGAGAGAATTTGGGGGCACCATTTTGGTAGAAGGGAGGCTGGAGAATGAGCCTTGAAGCTCCGTGCTCAGAGCAAGCCTGGATTCACTGGGGCGTGAGCGTCCGGTTGCTTTGGAGAGGAACTGACGGAGCTGGGGAGTGTTAGTTGTATTTTCCATCGAAGTGTAAGAGGTGTAACAGCTGGACCCAAACCAACTCAGCCTCTCAGTGTCCTAGATGAATGGTGATACCTGCTAGTGTCCCGACTGAATGATGCTCTAGCCCAGTATCCTGGCCAAATAGTGCCCTCCCCCCAGTGTCCTGGCAGAATAGTGTCCCTCCCAGTGTCCTGGCTGAGTAGCACTCCGATATCTGATGTCTTAGCTGAAAGGTGCTCCCGTCTCTGCTGACCTGGCTGAGGGAGAGCCCAGCAGCAGAGGAAGGGTCTCTAAGGAGTCAAGTTAGGGACCAACCTTATCGGAGCATGGCCACCAATGAAGTATCTAACCATGGGAAGCCACTTCTGTCTTGGACTTATAGTCTTTGTGAGAAATGGCCCCGTTCAGCTTCAGTGGTGCGTGCTGTGAACGGAGAGGGTAGGACCAGAAGTCTGAGCAATGTCCCCAAGATGGCAGAACAGGGAGAGGCCTTAAGCCGGGAGTCAGGAGTCTTGGTTCCTCTCTCAGACAGTAACTAATAGTAGCCTCAGACAAATCTGCACATTAGTTTCTTCAGCCCTAAAACAAAACTATTTATCTAAGTATACCTCAAATTAATGATAAAAAATATATAAAACCACTGGGATAGGCTAATGGGAAAAAAATGGCCAGGTTTTTCAGTGCCAGTGAAGGTGGGGTCTGTGGGCTGCCTGCAGGATCTGCTGGGATCTGGGAGACCCTCCACTCGTGAAAGCAGCAGCCAAGCCCACTGGAATCTGCAGGTTGGCTTAAGAAAGAGAGGGCAACGGCTTTAGTGATAGAAGACAAGAAGAAAAGGAACTAGCAGTGTGTTTCTAAAATTGTGACCACGGGAGGATTCTAAGAAGAAGGGGGGAAAAAAAAAAAAAAAGAGGAGGGCACTCATTAAGAGAATATCAAGAGAATATTTTAAAAGGGTGTGGCTGTCACATGCCGGGAGTACAAATGGCATTGAGCCCGCCTGGTGTCCCGGGGAAGCCGGCTGGCCCTCGGAACCTGGGGCAGGGAGGATGGAGACCTGGGGTTCCCATGGCTGTGCAGAGCCGGCCAGCTTCACAGATGGTCATTGTTCTCCACACCCCTTTGTTGTTCTTTCCCAGGCGCCAGGCAGGTGGAAACTGGGGGAGGCAGGCATGGGCTACTCAGAGATAAGGCCTTTTTATGAGCTTCCTGGGTTAGCAGAGAGGAACTTCTCCAGCTGGTAAGAACGCCGCCGGGATCCCTCTGCCTGCTTGGCCCCTTCTGGGAGGCTGAAGCTCTCTCTAGCTGAGGCTGCCGGGCTGCCCCACTCCTTGTGGGAGCCCAAGGGATGGAAACGTTAGCCGTGGTTGCTGCTGTCCATCCCGGCAAGCACACACCCGGAGAGCCGTCACACTGTCGCATTTGGAATTTGAACAAATAGGTCATTCCCAAGGTTTCTCTAGAAACTTCTGACTATTGGATGGAAGAGAGAGGTGAAAGGCATAAACCTAAAACCCAGTGTCATGAGTTCAAGACCTGTCTGAGCTACATAGTTAGTTCTAGACCAATCTGGGCTTGTATAACAAGGGACTGTCTTGAAATTTTCAGGAGAATGGAAGGAGAAAGAGGGGGAGGAGGAGAAGGTGGAGAAGAATAGCTAAAAGAAAAAAATTGAAAAAGTCTTCAATATCCTTAGCTATCTGGGAAACAAAAGGTAAAATTGCTTCGCAATTCCATCTTGCTTTAGTCAGAATGGCTATTATCAAAACAAGTGGTAACGAATGCTGGCAAGAGGGGAGGAAGGAGGGAAAGGACCCTCCTTCGCTGCTGGCAGGAATGTAAACCAGCACATCAGTATGGAGATCAGACTCGCCTGGATTCCCAGGGTGTGGACCCGAAGGACTGTAAATCAGCAGAGCATAGAGATCTCCGCACATCCATGTTTACTGCTGTGCTATTCACAATACCCAGGGAATGGAGCCAGCCTCCACATTCATCAGCGGATGAACAAAGAGACCGAGGTGCGAACGCACAATGACATTTTATTCCGCCGCAAAGAAAAAAAAATGAAATCAGGACATTTGCAGCGAAACGGATCAAGCTGGAAATGATGTTTAAGTGAAATAAGCCAGCCTTAGACAAACACCGCACGCTCTCTCTCATGTGCAGATCCTACGTTTAAAAGTACAGAAGAAAGGGCATTCTCAGTCGGGAGAGGACTTGCCAAGCATGCCGGAAGCACTGGGTTCAAGCCCCAGTCCCACATAAACCGGCCATGGTAGCCCAGGTCTGTGATCCCAGCACTTGGACAGTAGAAGCAGGAAGGTTAAGAGTTCAAGGTCACCCTTTGCAACATCTCAAGTTTGAGGTCAGCATGGGAGACATGAGATTTTGTCTCAAAAAATGAGCACGTGTGTGCATTTGGACATAGGTGTGTGCATGTGCACGCCTGTATATGTATGTGTCATGTGTTTGAGAGTGTGTGTTCGCACATGTGCACGTGTATGTGCGAGTGTATTCACATGTGTATATGTATGTGCATGTGTGTGTGCTTGTGAGTGTGTGCACATGTGTATGTATATGTATGAGTGTATGTGTGTCCATGTGCGTGTGTGTGTGTGTGTGTGTGTGTGTGTGTGTGTGTGTGTGGTGTAACTATAAAGGTATCATGAGACAGGTGGAAGAAATTTTAAGGAATGGGGAGGAGAGATAATGGAATACACATGACATAAAAGCAGAAGGGGAGACAATCTGGGGGAGCAAGAGGAGCACCGAGAGTGGGGGCAGGGAGCACGGGGATGGGAAATGAACAGAAACAACGTATAACAAGTAAGTGAGAACACCTTAGTGAAGCCCATTGTGTTGTGTGCTAGCTTAAAATTATTTTTTTTAAAAAGCACTTCGTGAAATTCAACAAACAGAAAACAAAATCTGAGAGAACTGCCACATAATTTTGCATAAATTCCTGATACACAGGAGTAGGCCTGCTGGCGAGACCTGAGGAAACTTCAAATGAGCTGGTTCGAAATGTCCATACTGGCTTCAGTTTCCTGCGCAAAAATCGGTAGTGGGGTCTCAGGGTCCTACGGCAAGTCTATTGCTAGGTTTTTATCTATTTTTATGACAGTTCCTTATTCGGGAGGGGGCACACGCAAGAGTACACGTGTGGAGCTCAGAGGACAACACGGAGCCCGTTCTCTCCTTCCATGAAACCCGGGGATTGAACTCAGGCCACTGGTCTTGGCAGCAAGCACGCCTACCCACTAAACCATCTTGCGCGCTCCTGTTCCTGGTGTTTGGAAGCTCTCTCTGTGCTTCCCTGAGATGGCTTTACTAGTCTGCATGCCCAGCAGCTGTGCTGAAGAGCCACCGTGTCGCTCTTGGTCTCCTCTGGCCTATTTGACAGCAGAGAGAGGAAGTCACTCTCATGTCATAGTTCTGCGTGATGAGTGACATTCAGCGTCCCCCGTCCATATTCTCGTTGGCTAATCTATTCCCTTTAGAAACGTCTAGAAGAGTCACCTGCCTCTTTTTCTTTTTCTGCTGAGTTGTTTAGTTCCTTGCATCTTCTTGCTATTAGTCACTTGTAGATGAATAGTTTGCAAATATTTTCTCCCACTCCGTAGGTGGTCTTTTCACCCTGTTGATTTTTTTCCCTTTGTTGTACAGAAGCTTTTTAAACTAACGACGCTCCTTACTGCCACGCTTTTTTGCTTTCGTGGTCCATGTTTTTAGGGCTGTATAAAAAATATTCTTGCCTAAACCAATATCCTGAAGGATGTTCCCTCCTTTCCCCCTCGGAGAAGATCCGTTGTTCTGAGACTTAAATTTGGGTGGAACGTTCTCTTGACCCCTGTCCCTCCGTGTCGTTGCTATGCTTTCTGAAATTACCACTGTTGCTGACGGCTTGGGCACTTCTACTGGATAAAATAAGTGTGTGTGTGTGTGGGGGGGGGAATGTCTTGCAGATTGCTGTGGGGTCGATGTAAGGTTTAATATCCAAACCGAGTCCTAATTTGTGGGCGAAGCATAGGATCGCTACTCTCGTGAACGTGAATGCTGACGTAATAAAGCTTTACACAGCAATAGGGACAGTTGTGGGCCAGAGGCTGAGGGAGACCAGCAACATGTGAACAAATACTAGAAATGAGGTACTGTTAAGTTCTGTGCAGTGACTGGTGACTGACGGTGGTATGGGGCGGGGACTGGTGGCCACTTCCGGTCTCCCACGGGGAGGTGGCTTTTCAGATGGAGATTTGCATCTGAGTGGTACATCTTCCTGTTTCTTCTCTAAAGTATATAAAGATGAGAGATTCCTGATCACCTGTTTCGTCTTTCCGCTTACACAGACACTCATTAACAGTCAAAGGAGCAGGCCATCAGCGGGGGTCACCTGCGCTACCTGCCCCCACCCCATGCCACGCACCCCCACTCCGTTCAAGGAATCCGAGTATAGCACATTGGATATATGAAACGCACCGTGCACGTTGGAGTTTGAAGGTGTGGGAGCACACCCAGAGCTCAGCTGGCCTTCAAGCCATCTTCCTGAGGTTGGTTGGTCTCAGTCTATCGGTTCCGTGATCTGTTTTCATTCCGTTTCTCAGAGGAACTGAGAATGAAATAAACCAGTGGTGTGAGCATCTCTTGCATTTAGTAACTATACATACAGCTGTTGTCAGGTCGTGCCGTTAACGTAAGGACCCCAAGAGTGTTGGGAGTCTCATACCTTGGCCTGCATCTGCAGTGTGCCAACTCTCTGGTCTCTTACCCACCTGAGACACTTCCCTTCCACATAAAGGAGACCACTCAGTCATTTCCTTAAAATAGTAGTATTTATTTAAATTTACTTAAAACCATTTATTGCTGCTGTTATTTTTGGTGGCGGTGGTGGCATTGGCAGAGGTAGAGTTGGTGGCCTTCTTGTGTGTGTGTGTGTGTGTGTGTGTGTGTGTGTGTGAAAGTACAACTTTCAGGAGTCAGTTCTTTCCTCCCACTGTGGGTTCCTGGGATTAAACTTGGATTTTCAGGTTTGCACAAGTTTAACCACCGAGCCACCTCCCCCTTCTCCAGCTTCTGTTTCTTATATTATTGAAATTCTTATATGTTAAGTGACTGGAGAAATGGCTTGACAGTTAAGAACACTTGCTGCGTCCCCAGAGAACCCAGGCTCAGTTCCAGCATGCATGTGGTGGCTCGCAACTGCCTGTAACTCCAGTTCTAGAAGATCCAATGCCTTCTTCTGGCCTCCTCAGGCACTGCATGCATGTGGTACACAGACGTACATGCAGGCAAGACAGCGAGCTATACATGTAAAGTAAAAATAAATAACAATAATCAATTAAGATAATTAAAAATAAATAAATCTTTTAAAATTAATACACTGACATTCTTTTACATTAAAGCCCTGCCTTCTGTCCCTTGTGCTGTAGCTGCATGTTCAGGCGGTTCTCTGAGCATCCCCGTTGACGGGATCACGCTGTCGCTCATAGACATCCCTGTCTCTGTCTCCTGGTGCACCTGTGGGACTGTTTCCAAAGTAAACTCCCGGGAATGGAACTGCAGAGCAGAGTGCTAAGAGCAGGTGCAACCTCCCTAGATAAGATACATTGTTTCCCACGGAGAGACGGCACTTGAACAACCTTCTCCATAGTGACGGTGAGGAGCTCAGGTCCAGGTGGGCTCAGGATTGCCTTTTGTAATCTTGATTTGTCGGCTTGTTAATAGTAAATTCTCCCCGCACCCCTCCCCACGCCTCTCTCTCTCTCTCTCTCTCTCTCTCTCTCTCTCTCTCTCTCTCTCTCTCTCTCTCTGTGTGTGTGTGTGTGTGTGTGTGTGTGTGTGTGTGTTTCAGGGATTGAAGCCAGGACCTCATAAATGCTAGACAAGTGATCTACCACGGAGTTCCATCTACAGCCACCTATACATCCATTTTTTAGACAAGATCTAAATAGCCCAAGCAGGTCAATCCTCCTGCCTCAGCCTCCCAAGTAACTAAGTCAGTGTGCCTGTGCCACAAAGGCTTGTTTATAGAAGTTCGAATTCCATTTTGGGGTTGACAGGGATGCCGCTTGCAGCACAGGACACACTGGAAACCGGAGGACAAGTTGCTGGAGCCTGCCACCATGCGGGTCCTGGGATTCCGTTCCAGTCATCAGTCTCGGGTATAAGTGCTTTAACCTTACATCCCTCTCAACCTCGGTATAAACGTAACTGTAGTGAACAGGAATGAACATGCAGTGAAAGCACTTAGTTTTAGGCTGCAGGAACACCCTGGGCAGGACAGACTTTATGCAGCCGTGGTGTTTCCCATCCCAGAATGGGATTCTCTGAGAGAGACTCTCCGGGGAAGACAGGCTGTTGTGCAAGTATGTTTAGCCCTCCATGTCACATGTCATGGGCTCCACCTCTGATGGTTCAAAAAGGGGGGAGGCATATTCGTGTGTGTGGAGGCCCTGGATGCTGTTCCTCGGGCGCGTACCTCATTACCCACGGTGTCTCTCTCATTGGTCTGAAATCTGCCTGGTAGATTACACTGGCTTGCTTGATGGAGCAGTGGGGTCCGGGGTGGAGAGAGAACGAACCTTTTTTTCCCTCCATCAACTCAACACTAGGGTTACAAATACATACTGCTTCACTCAGCTTTTTAAAGGGGCTTCAGGGGATCAAACCCGGGTGCTTTTGCTTGCACGGGAACTACATTATTGACTGAGCTATCTCGCCTAACTCATTCAAGTTAGGACTAGACCGAGCAGGTACACACTTTTTCTTACCACGATTCCCCTCGAACATTGCAGCATGCCAGCGGTTTCTATACCACTTACTGTGTGCTCTGCGCTGTCTCCAACCTAGAGATATTTCAAGTGCACAGGAGGCTGGATGCAGGCTCTGTGCCAATCCACCGATGTTCGTAAGGGCTTTAAAAGCACGTTGGCTTTGGGTATCTTTGACAGATACTGGAGCCAATTCCCAGAGGATATTCAGGAACGACTACAAGTGTAACGTATTGAGGTTGATAACCCAGACGGAGGGAGATGGTCTTCGACCTAGAAACAGATGGGGTTTCTGACTCGTCACAGGGTTCTACATAGCAGGAAGCAAGGTACTCAACTAAGTCCCAGTTTCTAAGCGCTGTGCTTCTGGGACTTTTATCTCCTCGTGTCTCCCTCCTCAGGCGGCTGCTGCTTTATTGGCAGCCTGCTGAGACCCACCCCCTAAAGAGGAGCCTTCGGCATCTTCATCTTTACATGCTAACTGTAGCCCGTCTTAGCTGGATTGTTCTAGCATTTCGATTCTGAACAGTAAGCAAGAGTCGACGGCTGTGCTTTTTCCTTGTGGTTGGTGGTGGGGATTTGTCATTTGCTTTGCTCTATTCATTACGACGTGGGGCGGAATACAGATTTATACGTGTACGAGGAAGGAAGCAGAGGCCACTGTTTACTTCAAATGGGTCTTGTTTTAGCGTCCGTGAACTGACATTGGAGTACCAGTGTGCATGCGGCCAGGGAGTCAATGTTACCGGCCTTCAATTGCTTTCTACGTTATGTGTTCAGACAGAGTCTCTTGCTAAACCTGGAACGTGCCCAGTCAGCTAGACTAATCGGACAGTGAGCACCAGGGTGCCTCCTGTCTCTGCCTCCCCAGACGGGGATTACAGCCAGATGGTAATTTAGCACCCAGCTTTTCAAGTGAGTGCTAGGGTTCAAAAACCAAGTCCTTGATCCCACTTTTATTTCCATTTTGATCTCGAGTCCCAGACATCCTAGGCTGGCCTCAAACTTGCTAAGTAGCCCAGGATGACACTGAACTTCTGGACCACCTATCTTACCTTCCAGGTGATGGGATGAGAGGCATGCACTACCACTTTATGACTCTCAGTAAACTTCTGGAGATGGAATCTTTCTGGAGCTCCCACATAGGGGCTTCAAGGTCAGGCTGTCTTCAACCCCGTCCATAAAGTGTGCTTGGGAGTTTCCGTTTTTTCTGACTGGATCACATCATGCCAGGGAAATCGTGAACCATTTCCTGTAGCATTGTTTTATTAGAGAGCCATAACTTTATGAGAGAGGAAGAAAGATTATCTTCAGTTATGCCCCCTAAGCATATGGGTGGAGTCTCCTTTGTTGAGATCTGGTGTAATGACAAGACCGCCTTGCTCCTCTGTGACCAGAGCCCTACCCACCCCCACCCCCACTCCCCCATCTGCATAAACTTGCCCAGGTTCCAGACCCAGTGGCATACGCCTGTAGTCCCAGCACCTTGGGAAGCTGGGGCAGTGCATCGCATGAGCCCAGGAATGGGAAACCAGCCTAGAGTTAAGAGCTCCATCTCAAGAAGAATAAAAAACAAAGAAACTGAGCTGGGCATGACACTGGAAGGCAGAGACAGAGCATTCCTCACAGGCTGGCTGGCCAGCTTAGGCAGTTGGTCAAGCTCTGGGTTCAATAAGGGACTCTTGTCTCAAGAAATTGGGCGGAGAGGATTTGAGGAAGACATTCAACATCTTCCTCTAGCCTACATATGCACATGCACACACAATAAGGTAGGCAGAGGATGATATCTCATGTCCATCAATGACCTTCACATGCACACACATGCATTCAACCCACACATTAACACACACACACACACACACACACACACACACACACACACACACGTACACACACACACATTTTTCCCAGTTAGAACCTCTATCTCTCAGAGACTACTGCAGCATCCCACTGTGGTCTGACCCCAGCTGCATCCTCCAAAGACCTTTGCCACTCCCGCGGAGGAGCCATGAACTCTACAGCGGCCATCACTGCATGAGAGAGGGGAAGCCTTTTAACCTCCCACTTCGAGGTGATGCTCAGGTCTGTGTCCTGTAGCTGCAGGTAAATACCCCCAAGGTAAACAACCCCCGTTGCAGCTGTCTTCAAGGAGACATGCACTTCAGAGATAAGACCCAGAGCCCCTATTTTATGATCCTAGTTTCTGAGAACAGGATGTTCATTCACAAACACACCTCCCTGGCCCTCCCAGACTCCTGTGCTGATTAAAATGAAACCCTTTGCTTATGATCTCTCTCTCTCTCTCTCTCTCTCTCTCTCTCTCTCTCTCTCTCTCTCTCTCTCCTTGCCGAACTAAAGCCCTGGGAGTCATTTTCCCCCCGGGGGAGAAAATCTAATTTCTAGAAGGTATGGTTCCCACAGCAGGCTGCCATGTGGTTTAGACAAATAATGCAAAAATCCCCAACACCCCAACAAAGAGCCTGCTCTCATTATAGGACGGCCTTTTATTTTAGTTTAGTTTATTATATCATACTTTATTTTTCATCCTGCTAATAAATTTTGGCTCCTTCCCGCCCCACCCCCCACCCCCCTGCCCCGACTCTAATATCTTCTGTGGTACAGAAAAGTAAGTCTGAACTGTAAGCTAGTCCTGACCTAACTACTTATTAAAAACACTAATATGCTTGACAGCTTTGAAGTCTGCCGCACAACAAAGGGAGTGAGTTAGTCTGGGCCACCGTAATCCATGGTTTGTCACTAAGTTATGACACCCAGCAGAGCCGTGTGACAGTGCAAATCAATCACCCCTCGCGCTCTGCGGGGCCTTCCCTGCCTCCCCGCGGAGACTCTGCAGTTTAATTAGCTCTCTTCACACCGCCTCAGCGTACATCTGCAGCTTCAGCAAGACAGAGACACGGAGGAGGACGGGTTCTCTCGGAAGGTGGGGGCCTTAAGAAAGTTCATATCGTGCAAAGAAAAAAAAAAGAAGTCTGGAAAAAGAAACATCAGAGACCTTTGTAGTTTGGGCTTTATATGCATTAGGCCTGAGATACACAGGCGTGGGGTCCCCAGTATTGTTAAATGCGGACTTTTCAAAGCACCGGCATGCAGGCTTTGCTGCGTAGCTATCTGATCGTAGCAAATGGTGTTTTTTTTTTTTCTTCTGGATAGTCTACGGGTTGTTTTTTTCTTTTCTTTTTTCTTTTTGTTTTCTTTTTTCCTTTTTTTTCTGTTCACTCCCATTCTCCTTCTCTGGTGGCCCCTGCGGGATTTCTTTGCACCCCAGCCCTCTGGAGCCCACTGACACGAAGGAACGAACACCCCGAGGCTGCTCAACTTGGACAGAACTGCGGATGAATTCCCCACCGTGGGCGAGTGGCACTCCCGAGGGCCGAGGCGCTCGCGTCTCTGTTCATTCTGCTGCGATAAATAACGTCAGCCAAGGAAGAAAGCAGAACCGAGGCTGGGAAGTCGGGAGTCATTGACAGGGACTGCAGGGGTGAGAACAAATCAGGCCACCGTGTCACACGCAGAGTGACACTTTTGTCCTGGCCCTGGGGGGAGTGGGACAGATGAGATCAAACTGATTCTGCCTGGGCTGGGGGGTGTCCAGATGCCGCCTGGTCCCTCTTGAAGCGCCATTTACTGACGGAGGAGAGCAGAAGGCAGCCAGGCGGCTGTTCCGACTCGCTGGCCTCAGCCGTGCTGATTTAAGGCAGCCGGAGACTGATCTTTCACCTCTGAGAATTCTCTTTCCTTGCCTGGTTTTAAGCAAAGGGTTAACACATGGCAGAGGCCAGGAGGGTTCATCATGTCCCATTGTGTCTGTGCTATTCAGGTGGCAGGCTGTGTCTCCTCCAGGGGGACGGGGAGTGTCTAATGTGCCCAAGGATATGATATATCTTCTTTCCTGTGTGTGTATACGTTCACGCACATGTATGAAGACTCGGCATCCATATTGGATGTCTTCCTCAATCACTTCCTTCTCTATCTTTTTGTTGTTGTTGTTGCCGTTGTTGTTGTTGTTTAAGAAAGGACCTTTCTGGAGCTCTCTGATTCTGCAAGGCTGGCTGTCCAGAAAGCCGCAGATATCCAGATCCGTCTGCTTCTATCTCCTAAGCACCCGGTTACAGGCACATACTCATCCGGCCTCTGCTAGACTGAACTCCGATCCTCCCGCTTGCACGGAAAGCATGAAATGGGCTGAGACTCCCCAGCTCCGGAGAGAATGTGTCCTTTACATCAAAAGGATATTTATTCCAGGCACTCCACATCCTTCTTAAATCAACTGCCCTAAACTAACAACATGTAGGCAGTCTTGAGATGTTGCTCTTCCTACCTCATGGAAGTGGCTTGGTACTCACTCCTGCCCCCTTTGCCACACCGGTCATGGCACCTTGGCAGCACACGGCCACCTGCTCCCACTTCTACACCTCCAGCACCCCAGCTTCCAGGGGACAGTAGCCCCGCCCAGCCCACAGGGTTTTCTGCCCCACATCCAAAGGTCACATGGTCATTGCTAAAAATAAATGTATTGTTCAGCCATACAAAGACATGAAAAACAAATGCATACTGTTCAGTTAAAAGAGGCCAATCTGAAGGTAGACTGCCTATTACACAAACCCAAGTTCTTTATGACATTCTGGAAAAGGCAAAACTATGGAGATGAGGAAAAGATCAAACTTCTTGGATACAAGAAGAGCATCTTGGGAGATGGCTTAATTGGCAGAGAGCCTGCCTGCCGCACAGGAGGGAGGGCCTGGGTTCTGATCTCTGGTATCCACACAGAAAGCTGAACGTGGTTGCATATACCATGTGGTTGGATTGGGGAAGGAGAAGCTGGAAGGCTCCAGAGCTAAGTGACCACCCGGACTAGTTAATCAGTGAGCTCTGGGTTCAGAGAGAGAGCCTGTCTCAAAAAATTTAAGATGGCGAGCAATCAAGGAAGACACCCACTGTTACCTCTGGTCTCCACAGACAGGTGCACATACATTCACCACACACACACACACACACACACCACACCACACACACCACCACACAAACACCATACATACCACCATATATACCATACACACACAGGCACATACACACATACATACAACACACATGCTACATGCACACACAAGCACTATACACACACATCATACACATACATGTGTGCACACACACAAACACCATACCACACACACATGCACACATACATACACACATACACACACAAGCACACATACACACACATACACAGATACACACACACACCACACCACACATGCCCACACACATACACACCACACACAAACACCATACACATATACATACATACCATACACATGCACATATGCACACCATATACACCTACACATGCACACACACGTACAATATACATGCGTACACACGCACAGCACACATGCACACATAAACACCACACCACACACACCCTACCAGACACACACGCATGCACACACATATGTGTGCTCACACACACACACACACACACACACACACACTCACTCACCCCACAGAAGGAGGAGAAATGCATAAGAGAGCCAAGGCATTTGCACACATTTATAATGTTAATATTTTAATGAATGCATGAAATAATGGGTTTTATTACAGCATTTTTATACACACATATCATTTTGTGTCTTTGCATTTACCTTTCAGTCCCCTTCCCTTGTCCCCACTTCTTGATGGGACACAGGTGTGTATCAGACAGCAAGCCTCCTATAGACCACGCTCTTCATATATGAGTTATCAGACAGCAGCATGAGCCTTAATGGAAACCCTGGCCTCCAGCTAATGATGGTGTGGCCATACCCACACATCATTTGTTCCAAAGGTATCACAGGAATGCAAACTGTGGGTAACAGAGAGGTGGGGGGTGGGGTGGACGCAGCCCAGGGACTCTGTAGTTTCTACCCTTTGTGCGCGTGTGAACTTAACACTGTTCAAAAGAATAAAGTCTGTTAATTAAAGTTTGTAAAGAAGGTCAAAGGGACAAAAGCCACAAAAGCAGGGGGTAGGGGAGAGGAGAGTGAGCCTGCAAGCCTCCTCTCCCTGTGAGGTCCGTTTTGTAGCTCTTTGCTAGAAGGGAGCCACTGAACCCGTCCATTACCTGCGAGCGTCTTTGCCATCAGCGGCTGGCTTCCTTCTGACTCCCTTTGAACGCTTAGCAGCAGTGCTCCCGTGTGTGACACCTGAGTCCAAAGGCTGACCTCATTCTCTGTGACCTCCACAAGAAACCGGATTTCTTACGATGGGTGGGCGTGAGCAGCGTTTTGACATTCTGAATCAGTATTTAGTGAGGGTCCTTAAGACAGGGTCTGACTATGTAGGCCAGGCTGACCTCAAATACTGGTGCTCCTGCTTCTGCCTCCCGTGTGTTGGACTTACAGATGTGTGTCCTGGCGCCCGGATCTTGAATCATCATGTGTGTGTACAAATGCGCATACAATGTGTGTGCACACACATGTGTGTTTGTATAGGTGTCTGTGCATGCTTACCCATGCGTATTGATGCTTTAGGTGTTTTCTTCCTTGGGTAATATATAACTTTTTTTTTTCAAAGACAGGTTCTCTCATCTAGACATGGAGCTAAGCTGTCCAAAGACAGCATTATTAACATCCCTAGTATTATTAGCACGTGGCACCACACCTGTCTTGGATTTTATTTTTATTTTATGGAGACGAGTGTTTTGCCTACATCCGTGCACATGTACCACATGCATGCCTGGTGCCAGCGGAGGAGAGAGAGGATGTTGGGCTGCCTGGAACCGGAGTTACGGACAGTCGTGAGCCACCACGTGTGTCCTAGGAACCACACCCAGGTCCTCTGCAAGAGTAATAGGTGCTCTTCTTCATTGAGTCACCCCTCTGCCCTGCGTGCCTGGCTCTTTGCAGGAGCTCTAGTGATCAAACTCAGGTCCCCTTGGTTGTGTGACAAGACCTTTGGATTCTGACACATCTTCCCAGCTCTCGGATCAACTCTTGAAGCACACAAAGAAAATAGTCTCCAGTGAAAGCTTTGGAATAACATTTCAGGACAGAAACTATCCTTAGACGTTAAGCAAGCCGTTTGCAATCACACGCCCAAGCCTGGTCAGTCCCACACATTTCAGGACTCCCATATTGCTATGAACTTCTCACAGTGTCCCCTGCTGTTGACCCCTAGGAAAGAGAGGCAGCGATTGGCTGAGCTTTCTTTCAGGAGGCCAAACTGACCCCATATCTGTTATTCAGGATTATGTCATTTTATTAAGTCTCTCTGGGCCTCTGTTCACTTCTTCATAAAACTCTTCCAACACAAGCCCGAATTCATGTTCTTGTTTCCAGAATAGCAGGCACTCAGGGGACTGAAACACTTGCAAAATAGAAAGTGTCCTCTGCAGATTAATGTCTTAATGTCACTTGGTCAGTGCCCCCCCCCCGCACCCCCCCCCCGTCACAGCAAAGAGAGGCTATACATTTTCCCATCCTGCCCTGTCCTTCAGAGTAGAACAGCAGGCGCGGCTGCTGGTTCAGACTCTGTGAGTATCAAGTGGGGCCCAAGCAATGCATGTGCGGAAGCTCTGACCACACTCCTTGAGGCACAGATCCTGGCTCAGGCCTGGCTGCTTGGTCAGACTCCTTATTCACCTTGACTCCTGCTCAACACAGACAAGGAGACTTCCTGTCTCTCTGCCTACCGCACCCACCAGGTCCATCCTACCTATTTAATGGTCTGACCCAGGACTTCAGGACTCAACTCAGAAGCTTTCCTCGCCAGAACTTCTCCAACTAAGGAAGGAGCTAGGCACCTTAAGAAGCCTTCTTGGGAATAAGTTGAAAAGATTTGAAGATGGCAGGGGCTGTTTCTGCCTCTGGAGGCACGCCATGCTGGGGTTTAATTCCCCTAGGAAAGGCCTTTTTATCACAGGAGGGAGAGGAGATCCTTTTGAATTACCACCCCTCCAATCCTGGACCAGTCCACCCCCGTTTTGTAAAATTCCAGGTCCAGGTAGATGAATTGTGAGAAGGCCAGAGAGGGATGCCTGCCAGACATTGTGGCCGTGGCTCCGTTCAAGCTCATACTGCACAGTGCTGGAGGCTATTTGAAATGTACCCTTTAATGCCTCATGCCTTGTTACTGATTTAGCTCTATGTCCCTATAGGTAGAGCCTGGCCTGCCTAGAGTGAGGATACAGGAAAGGTCCCAGGGCTTCTGCACACTCCGGTGTACTGGATAAGGCAAGCTGTCATGGGGGCGGGCAGGGGGGGGCATTGAGCAGCCGTGGCCTCTTTCTAAATCAGGGTCCTCCCCAGACTCTGAACAAATACTCATTGCAAGGGTCGCACCTCCTCCAGCTCAGGACCTCCAGGGTGATTGTGATTCCCTCAGTCAGACCTACTACCCAGGAGTCCACACTCAAGAGAATTCTTGGGACAGAACTGTATGCAGGCCCGGCCCCTTTTCTGACACTCTGGATGGGGTGACTAGATACCCTCCAGGATAACCTTTTCCACTGCCAGCTAGCTGTAATGTCCTTACACATACACAGCCACCCATACTGATATGCACTCTTACTGACATTCACACACACACACACACACACACACACACACACACGTGTCAGTGTGTACAGACACATATCCACTCTTGCATGTACACGTGTGCCCATTTTCACACAGAGACCTCCCAAAGCCCTGGAGCCCACAAGTTCTCTCTACAGCAATGTTCACTGTCCCCGAGGGCAGTCCCACCCTCGGGGAAGGAAGGAAGGCATGTGCTGTCCACCATTAGAAGTTCCCCTGGGAACAACAGAGGTTGTGAGGACTTGAGAGGGGACACTGTCACCTGTACCTGCTTCAGACATAAAAAGGGGGATTGAATAGGAAGGTAGTCTGTCTCTCTGTGACCCAAATGGTTACTTAAGCTAGTCCCTCCCCGTGTCAATTAGAAGAGTCACTTAGGTTTTAGATGGGAGACTCAGGCATTATCAACCTCACCAGCCATCAGAGAAATACAAATTAAGCTTACATTGGCATTCAGTCCTGCCCCAGCCAGAATGCTGTCATAAAGGAAAAAAATAACAGTGCCAGAGAGAGAGAGAGAGAGAGAGAGAGAGAGAGAGAGAGAGAGAGAGAACTCAGCATTTGGTGTACCAGTTGCTCCTACACAGGATCTGCATTCGGTTCCCAGAACCCATGTGCCTCAAAACCATCTGTAACTCCAGTTCCAAGGGCATTTGTGACTCTTCTGATCTCCAAGGGCTCATGTATGTATACACACACACACACACACACACACGCACACACACGCACACGCACACGCACACGCACACGCACACGCACACTCAGGAATACATATAGGCAACATAAAATAAATCCATGTCTTAAAGAAAGAAAACAAATGACCAGCGATGCCCGTGAGTGTGTGGATGAAAGGAAACATTTGCACGTTGCTAACAGGGATGCAAAACTCGTCCGGCCACGATGGAGATCAGCATGGAGGCTCCTCAAATCTGCCGAAAACAGACCTCCGATAGGACGTCGCTGCATCGCTCCTGGATATTTACCCAGATGACTCTGAGTCAACACACATCAGAGACACTTGCACATCGCTGTTTACTGTGGCGCTGTCCACAGCAGCAGCAGAGCGATGGGACTAAGTTAGGTGTCCGGCAACGGAGGAACGGGTAGAACGTGGTGTGTGCACGCAAGGGGAGTCTTTCATCCACAAAGAAGAATGGGGTTGCACTGTTTGTGAGAAAATGGAAACACAGATATCATGTTTTCTCTCCGATGTGATTTCTAGATTTTATGTTGGTCCATTACGTTGTGTATGGATCTATAACATGAAAGTAGTAAAGTCCCTCCCATCTAGGGAGACAAAGGGGATTAACTGGGGCAGAGGTGAGAAGGGGTTAGGGGAAACATGATTGTGGTGGTTTGGAAGAAGGATGGTTCCTTCTCATGTATTTGAATGTCTGGTTCCTAATTGGTAGACTGTGCAGGAAGGACTAGGAGGTGTGGCTTCATTGGAGGGGGTGTGGCCTCATTGGAGGAGGTGTGGCCTCATTGGAGGAGGTGTGTCACTGAGGGCGGGATTTGAGGTTTCAAAAGTCTATCAAGCCCAGCCTCTCTCTCTCTCTCTCTCTCTCTCTCTCTCTCTCTCTCTCTCTCTCTCTCTCTCTCTCTCCCCCCCCCCCCGCTTGAAGATTAGCTATAAGCTCTCAGCTACTGCTCCAGTGCTGTGTCTGCCTGCCTGCTGCCGTGCTCCCCACCACGGTAGCCATACGCTCACCCTCTGAAACTGTAGGCCAGCCCCCAGTTAAATGCTTTCTTTTATAAGTAGCCTTCGTCATTGTACTGGCTGGTTTTGTGTCAACTTGACACAAGCTGGAGTTATCACAGAGAAAGGCGCTTCAGGGGAGGAAATGCCTCCACAAGATCCAGCTGGAAAGCATTTTCTCAATTAGTGATCAAGGTGGGCGTGCCCCTTGTGGGTGGTGCCAACTCTTGGGCTGCTAGTCTTGGGTTCTATAAAAGAGCAAGCTGAGCAAGGCAGGGGAAGCAAGCCAGTAAGGAACATCCATCCCTCCATGGCCTCTGCATCAACTCCTGCTTCCTGACCTGCTTGAGTTCCGGTCCAGACTTTGGTGATGAACAGCAGTGTGGAAGTGTAAGCTGAATAAAACCTTTCCTCCCCAACTTGCTTCTTGGTCATGATGTTTGTGCAGAAATAGAACCCCTGACTAAGACAATCATTGTGTCTCTTCATAAGAGTAGAATAGTAACTAAGACAATTCTCAATTTCTAGTTTATACTTACCTAAAAATATCTTATAACTCAGTAGTATACACACACACACACACACACACACACACACACACATAAAATGTGGATGCTGCCGTCAGCCATTGACGGAGTGACTAGCATCTCTTTCCTAGCTGACTCTTTGGCTGGGATAAATACTCTGACCAAACTCGGCTTGCAGAGGAAAGGACTCATTTCACCTTCTAATCTCACATCCCAGTCTGTCACTGAGAAAAGTCAGGGCAGGAACTTAAGCAAGAACCTGGCAGGATCCATGGAGAGATCTGCTTACTCTCTTGCTTCCCAGGGCTGGTTCAGCCTCATTTCCTACACAACCCAGACCTACCTGTCCAGGGGTGGCATGGCCCACATTCGTCAAGACAGTGCCCTACAGACATACCCACAGGCCAAGCTGATGGAGGTGATTTCGTAATGGAAGTTTCTTCCTCCAAGAAGATTCTAGTTTGTTTCAAACAGACAAAAGAATTAAAAATAAAAAAAAACCCAGCATGCCCTCTCCAGCCTGGATGGTCCTCACCTCTTATATGAAAGGCCTTTAAGAGCAAAATGGGAGAAGAAACTACATCTCGCGATTGCAATACACCCACGTACGCTCACTCATTTGTCCGAGTGCCCACTCATCCATTACCCCATTTGTCAATCCTCATCCAGCCAGCCTGCCCTCTATCAGAACCACATGTAGTGAGCATCCTCCCATTTTGGTGATCACATGGTATCTCAGAATGTGCTTATTTCACAACTCATTTCCCCCGGAGGATCAGATGCATTTATTGTGCCTCAAACTTTCGGATTTTATAAAGGTTTCTATAAAAAAAATGTTTAGCTTGGCCATTGTGCGAATCTTTGACCAGTTCTCAGGACATTCCTAAGCTGTAAAGAATGAAAACACTGGAGGCTGCCGGGAAATAACTTGTGAGTTGTCTGTAGTGGCCTCCACCCCTACTTTGTCCCGGGCTTCTGCATCGATAGGCACAAGCCTCTTGATGCTGATCGGATACTTTGTTTCCTTTGAAACATTTTGTTTTAAAAGTTGCTCCAATAGGTCAATTCATGCTCATTGCCGGGGTTTTAGGCACTTCCCGGGTGCAGGAGATATACGAAGCTCCCCCTTTCCCGTTGCAGCATCCTGTTCCTTTCCCATAGTAGCCTCCAAGCATGGTTCACTGTGGTGCTTTCCAGATCTTTGCCCCCCATTCACAGGTGCCTACAGGCAGAGAAAAGACCTTGCATCATCCTGGCTCACGTGGACTTCCTCCTTCACATTTTCTTCCCACCCCTTGCTGCCCTTGGGGAGAGCTGTCACCATGGAAGCTGGGAACAAAGGGATCAAAAGCTTGGCATTTATTGTACCCAAAAGTCTAAGAGGGAATCAAAAGATGTGAGTGTCCCTCTTGAAGAGCTTTTTCCTGCCAGCTCGGGAGGAGGGAGAGGAGGAGGTAGAAAACTTGGATCTGATGGAGACAAGCAACCCACACGCATACACATCCGCGTTGAATTTGTCTCTAATGGGCTGCAAAGAAAGAGAGGGCACACGTTGAAGAATCTGCCAACAGTGGGACTCTGTAGTCTACTCCCTAGATGGGAAGCAGCTGATACATGAGTCCTTAATCCCCTGGCATGTGTGGCTTTGGGTGGGACACAGGGGTCAGGAGGAGACAGCACAGTGCCACTGAAGAGCCCACGGCAACCTCAAGGTGTCTTCCCACTGTGAGTAAATAGACTGCACCAGCTAGAAGCAGGGTAAGGGGACCTAGAGGACACCAGACAGGGGTGAAGAGCTAGTCACTGAAGTCAGTGTATCTGTAAGCCCTCCCTTGAGTCAATCAGGGGAGTTTCTGGTAAAGATTGACACCTCCAGGCCACTCCCCTCAACAGTCAGACTCTTCCCTATGCACCTTCCCACCAATGTATGATATCACCTAAGGCAAAAGCAGGAGGAAAAAAAAGAAATATGCAAAACCAGGTTTCCTTACGGCCAACTCCTGCTACGTTTCTCGGCACCACCTTGTATTACAAAGATGTGGTCAATTAATTTGAATGCCTGGACATGAGTTTGAATAGTCATAGCACGTGTAGACATGCTCAGGAATTTTCTTGTTGCACAATGCATGGCGTAGGTCTCCTGATCCTTTGGGGTTGTCCTCTGCAAGGTTGTGTCCCCTCCTCTTGCCTTTTACAAGGAGACAGCTCCACGCTTAGGCTCGGTTTTCAAATTCTAAAGAGTAGTTACACCTAAATGATTAAGATCACAACCCATAAGTCATCCTTTCTGCTTACAGAACTAGTCCAATAACAATTGAACAATCATCATAGAACGTGTGTCATTCTTGCTAATTCTTTAGCTCCGTGTACCAATGGACACAAATCACTTAAACTGCAGTCAGATGACCTACAGAAAGTCATCTAAGAACTACAGGAACTCATCACAGGAGGTTGAGGCCCATCTAGACATCACCACCAGAGAAGGAAAATAGAGATAATAGCAGTGAATTCTCAGCCTTCCTGACGCTGCAACCCTTGAATATAGGTCCTCATGTTGTGGGGACCCCAGACCTTAAAATTATATTTATTCCTACTTCAAAACTATAATTCTGCAACTGTGATGAATTGTACTATAAATATCTCTATGCAGGAGACCTGCTATGCAACCCCAAAAGGGTCGCAACCCACAGGTTGAGAACCATTGTTTTAGAGGCACACTATTAGATATAGAACATAATCTTTTGGCCATTTCCTTCTTATGACCCAGGGGAGGCCTTTGTTTGTTTGTTTGTTTGTTTGTTGTTTTGTTTTGTTTTAAATCTCAGGTCCCTGAAGATGGAGTTTTGAGAATGATAATCCCTCCCTCCTTCAAGGAACCAACCCTTGGGGGGCGGCGAGGGGGGGGGAACCTCGGGAACAAGCTCAAGGTCTTCCCACAAACTCTCTTGTCTTAAGTATTGGCTTTCATGGTGTAAGTGGCCAGATCTGTGTCTGCTATAAATACATATTTATATTTCATCTTGTGACTTGCTTCTTAAAAAACAACAACAACAACAAAAATAGGTTCATAGTGAGTCCTCATGCCAAAACCACAGACCAAACCCATACCACCAACCTCACTAACACTGCCTCATTCTTCCCTCCTCGGCCAAACGGCGTTTGGTAACCGATTCTTTACACACATTCCAGACTCCATTAATAGTTTTTTTGTTTTGGTTTGGTTTTTGAGCTTTATTTATAGATTGAGTAATGTCGGATATAAAAGAATGTATCTGTTTGCATTTGGTTTCTTTTTTTGTTTTTTAATTTAGAAAGAAAAGCATTCCAGTTATAGCTGTATGTGAGTCCTAGAATGTGTATGGTGCCGTGTGTGTGTGCAGGTCAGAGGGCAGTTTGGGGGAGTCAGTTCTCTCCTTCCATTATGTGGGTGCTGGAGACAGCGAGCACCTCTGCCCTTGGAACTGTCACCACATACTCTTTTAAGTCATTAATACAATATATTTAAAAAAATTCATGAAATTCTTAGACAAATGGATGGAGCTAGAGAACAACATGCTAAGTGAGGTAACCCAGTCTCAAAAGAACACTCATGGTATGCACTCACTGATAAGTGGATATTAGCGTAGAAGCTTGGAATACCCAAGACACAACTTGCATATCAAATGATGCCCAAGAAGAAGAAAGGAGAGGCCCCTGGTTCAGGAAAGGCTCAGTGCAGCAGTGTAGGGGAATACCAGGACAGGGAAGTGGGAAGGGGTAGATGGGGGAACAGGGGGAGGGAAAAGGGCTTATGGGACTTTCGGGGAGTGGGGATCCAGGAAAGGGGAAATCATTTGAAATATAAATAAAGAATATATTGAATAAAAAAAAAGAAAAAAAACTAGCTATTTTGGTGGGTATATAGAAATGAGTCATGGCGATTTTGTTTAACACCTCTTGGTCACAAATGAAACTGACTGCCCCACCTCCCCACCCCTGCCACCCTGCTTCCCCTGGGGGGGTTGCTTGTGATTGACTCCTCTCCCCACCTGGGGGTTGCTTGTTGTTTTAAGCACATTTCCAAGTATTTTTCCATTTTTTTTCTGTATTTCCTGATTTTGTGCTATGGTGTACGTGGTCCTTATGTATTTTGAATCAAGGACTCTGCCGCTATATTTCATGTAAATATCCTTTCCTGCCACGTGCCTTTTCTTCCTGCTTTATGGTAACGTCTTTGAAGGGTAAGAAGAATGTTTTAAGTTTTTAATCTCCTCCAGCTGATAATTTTCACCTTATGGTGAATTCTGTGTTGTGCCGAGTTCTCTGTTAAAAAATCCCTTTGCTTATTTTCATTATCCAGAAGATTCTTTTTCCATACTTGGATCTAAATCCTACCTAACATTTATCTTCATCGGCCTTTGGAAGAAGATTCAGATTAACTTTATTCTGGGGTTAGAGAGATGGCTCAGTGCTCAGAGCACTTGCTGCTTTTCCTGAGTTCAGTGCCTGACCCCTATACCTAGTGGCTCACAACCACATGTAACTCCAACTGATGTGATGGCCTCTTTTGGCTTCAGTGCATACATTCCCACCCCTGGTCCATACAATTTTTTTTAAAAAAGGAATTTTTAATTTATTCTGTTTGGATGTCCAACTGGCATGGCACTATTTAAATGAGGTTATTATCATTTTTGCATTGTTCTGTGGCATCACCTTTACCATGAAGCAAACGGTTGTATTCGTATATTATGATGCTTAATCCCGTCAACTTGATTGGATCGGGAAGTGGCTAGGTCAAGAATAAAGCATTGCCTGGGTGTTTCCAGAGGAGATTAGATTAAAAGGGCTCTGACCAGATCAATGAGTTAACTAATTTTGATGGATTCATAATTATAGGCATACTCTGGAAGGCCCGGGGTAAGGGAAGAGCCGGAGATGAGTTGGAGGAAGGAGGTGTCTGTGCACGCATCCTCAGGAGCTAGTCTTTTGCCCTGCACACTTCCTGTAAGTCCCTTCCTGCCGGTGCTCGACAGCCGCAGTGTGAAGGGCTTAGCTCTGCCGTGCCTTCCTCATCGCCACCATGACGAACTGAAACATCGGATGCCACCGACTAGCGTAATCCTCCTCTTCAACTTGTCCTCAGACGTTCTGGTTTAAAGAATGCAAACGTGACTACCACAACCCGGCTCTGTCCTTTCCGAACCCTCTGTTATTTCTCTCCATCATCTAACCTCTCATTATTTAGATGGCTGTGGTTTGTGTCTGGAATGTTCCCTGAAGGACCATAGGTTAATGCTGTCCCCTGCCCTTAGTGCTACCAGGGGACATACCTGTGCCTTTAGCATGTGGAACATGTTGTCCAGCCAAAGGGAATGTCTTAGTTAGGGTTTCTATTACTGTAACAAAACAAAACAAAACAAAACAAAAAAAAACCATCATGAGCAAAAGCAACTTGGGGAGGAAAGAGTTTATTTCATCTTACAACTTGCAGTCTATCATCCAGGAAGACAGGGAAGGAACCTGGAGGCAGGGACTGACGCAGAGGCCGTGGAGGGGTGCTTCTTACTGGCTTGCTCCCTCCTATGGCTTGCTCTGCCTGCTTTGTTATACCCTACAGGACCACCTGCCCAGGATGGCCCTGTCCACAGTAAACTAGGCCTTCCCAATCATCATTGAAAAAAAATGTACCGCAGGCTTGCCTATAGAAAATGCCCAGCATTTTCTCAAATGAGAGTTCCTCGTCCCAAATAACTCTAGTTTGTGTTGAGTTGACTTTAAAACCAGCCAGCACGGGGCGCATGGCCTTGAAGAGAGTAGTCAGACTCTAGCCTCTTTCTTGTCTACCTCCCCTGGTCAGCAGCAAAGCCAATATTTTGCTTCACCACAGACTCCCACCATCTGTATGGCTTTCACACCAAAGTCCCAACATCAAAAGGCCAACCTGGCCCATTGTCTGAAACGTCTACAACTGTGAGCCGACAGAAACTTTTTCTCTTTCCAAGTAGATTATTTCAGATATTTGTGATAGTGATGGAGTCTCACTAACATAATCGAGGTCACATGGTGTGTGTGTATGTGTGTGTGTGTGTGTGTGTGTGTGTTTCTGTCTGTCTGACATGTACGTATGTGCGCACATATTGCCCAGTGGGCAACACTGAGTATTTTTTATCTTTATCTACCGTATTTTCTGAGGCATGGTCTCTTACAGATTCTGGCACTCCCTGATTCACCCACACTAGCTGGCCAGCACGCTGCAGGATCTTCCTGCCTCTGCCTCCCCGGTGCTGGGATTACTGGCACACACCACTGAGCTCGGCTTTTGGATGTTGGTGCTAGGGATCCAAATTCAAGTAGGTCCTTCTTTCCGTAGCAAACACTTTACTGCTCAAGCATCTTCTCGTCCTTACGTGATCTCGATGAGAGCAATTGATGCCTTCGTGTCAGGATGGCAGCCACCTACTTACATTCTTTGGTTCACAGTTATCTTTGCCACTCAAATCTGTCTACATTCCGTTATAAATTGCAGGAGCATCTTGTCAACACACACACACACACACACACACACACACACACACACATACACACATAAAACATCTTTTTTTAAAAAATGGGATTGCATTGAAACTGGAACTGAGATCTTTATAAAATTAACTCTCAATGAGCCGACTAGCTTTATGTCAGCTTGGCACAGGCTGTGGCTATCTAAGATTGGGCTGGAGGTATTTTCTTCATTAGTGATTGATGGGGGAGGGCCCAGCCCATGGTGGGCTTGTGGTCCTGAATCCTGTAAGAAAGCAGGGTGATCAAGCCATGGAGAGCAATCTAGTAAGCAGCACTCCTTTGTGGCCTCTGCCGCCGCTCCTGCCTCCAGGTTCCTGTCCTGTTTGAGTTCCTGACATGACGTTCTTCAATGATGAACTATGATGTCAAAGTATAAACCAAATAAACCCTTTCCACCACAACTTGCTTTTGGTCATGGTGTTTCATCATAGCAATTGTAACCCTGACCAAGACACTCGATAAATATGTAATACTCTATAATTAGATTACCTTTAATTTTCTTTAATAATCTCATATCTTTTATATACTTGAACCTTTACCAGTTCTAAGCTTACATGAATATTTAAAGTTTTATATGCTTGTAAGCATAAATTTTAAAAATATTTGTTTTACTTATTATTGACTGAGGTGGTGTGTGTGTGTGTGTGTGTGTGTGTAGCAGGCAGGGTCTCTCTTGATTCTTTTACAGCACAGTACACCAAGCTAGCTGACCTGAGAGCTTTTGCTGTTTCAGTGTCCCTTCTCGCTGCACGGATGCTAGGCTTACAGATGCAAGCCATGGCTTCCTGATTTTTACATGAGTTCCACAAGCCTGCCACAGATTGTCAGCCTTGCATGATGAGCACTTTTACCTACTGGATCTTCTCCCCATCCCCAAGGACAGTGGTTCTCAACCTGTGGATCACTTTGAAGGTCAAATGACCATTTCACAGGGGTTGCCTAAAAATGTTGGAACACACACACACACACACACACACACACACCATAATATATATATATATTACAATTCAATTCATAACAGTAGCAAAGGCAGTTATAAAGTAGCAACAAAAGTAACTTTGTGGCTGGGGGAGGACACCACAGGTAAGAACCTGTATTGAAGGGTAGCAGCATTAGGAAGGTTGAGAACCACTGCTCTGACTGAAAGTTTTGTTTTCTAATTGCTTGTTGTTGAGTTAAATAAATATATTTGATTTTGCATGTTAAAATTATACCAAAATAATTTTCTGAGTTTTTTTTTCAGTTTATCAAGCTTATTGGCATCCCTCTGATTCTCTATGCTGTTTGCAAATAATAATCCCTAAAACAATAATTTGTTACATCGTAGTTGTGTGCTCTCGGTGTAATGCTAAGTAGAAGTAACTATAACAGACATCCGTAGCTCTGTTTCAAATGAATAGACTTCTACTTCTTAGCGATAAGAATGGTTCGAATTCTGTAAAATAAGTTCTGTTCACCCATTGAGACAATGTGACGCACCTGCTCATGTGATCAATTACACTGGTGAGCTACCTAGTAGTAAACAATCCTTACACTTACAGAACAAATTTAATGTGTTGTGATATATTATTATTTTTGAAAATTATATCTTTGGGATATGGTTTCCCAACCTAGTGTGTGGAACGTTTGCTTTGGGGATGGAGAGACAGCTCAGCAGCAGCGATGACTGGCGTGCTGCTTTCGCAGAAGACCTGAATTGGATTCCTAGTGCCCATGTCAGACGGCTACCAGCAGTCGACATGACTCTAGCTCCAAAGGGTCCAATGCCCTCTTCTGGCCTCTGAGGGCACCTGCATCTTGGGCATGAATGTAGATTCATGAGCACACACACACACACACACACACAGGCCTATACACACACCCCTACATACACACACACACACACATACATCCTCATGTACACATACTTCTACACAGACCCCTACACACATTCCTACATACATGTACACACATTTCTATATACACCCCCCTACATACACACTCCTACATATACATACACACACCCTGCACACACATACACACGCACCCACACAAAAACCTACACACACACACTCCTGCATACACACACACTCCTACACTACACATACACACATCCCTACACCCATACACACACTCCTATATAGACATACACACATTCTTACACATACACACACACACACACACACACACACACACACACACGCCCCTAAATAATAATTTAAGAATTTGACTCTATTCATGTGACATGACAGACTGTAATTTTACACATGCCTTGTTGGGTTTTGGTATCAAGTTGTCTTTATAAATTAAGTTAGAAAGCATTTTGTTTTTCTTATTTCTTGGAAGAATTTATGAAAAACTGGTGTCATTTCTTATTTGAATGTTTAAAATAATTTACTGGTGACGCCATGTGGATCTGAGTCTTTCAAAATCTTGCATCTCTGTAATCAAAGATAGATTTATAAAAAGGATTTAGGGGTAGAGATATTCTGTAATTCTTCTAGTGTCAGTTTGAGTAAACCTAATTTTCTAAAATGTTATCCATTACATTTAAAATTTGTTACTATAGTTACTCTTTATTTCAAAGAAAAAGTCTTTGGAACTGTGATGCCCAGCCTGGCTTTGAATTATGAGTCTCTCTCAGGGGATCCTAGACATGTGTCATGCACATAGTAGGTGCTCAAGAAAACATTTGTCTGATGCTCAGTGAAGACGAGGCATTATTTCCCATTTCATGGAAAAGGAAATAGAGTACAGAGGCTTATTCAAGGTCATACTGGGTCAGTGGGGCTCAAAGCCAGGACTCCTAATGCCCGAGGCCAGTACCACTTGCGCTACCCAGAAGAAACAGCTTTTTGTCACAGCCCCCGCCCCCTGAGTTTAGTGGAAAGCCAACACCCCCCCCCCAAAGAGCCTTGCATTTCTCTGCCTCCACTTTGCGTATGCCTCCAGTCCCTGGTGGCAACTCCCCAACACTCCTGTCCTTCATTGTCCTCTCTCCAAGGAGACGGACTCATCTGGATCCCAAGCAAAGTTCCCAGACTCTATTCCTGCTGGAGCTGACCAGCGATCCGTTCTCTGGGATAAAGAGCTTCTCTCATCTGCAGAGCAGACTGTAAGAGTACAGCCAGCCACTCTTGGGAGTGGATGGATGTCTGACGTACCCAAGGTATCACTTTCAGTTGGAAGATTTTTTTTTTGTAGCATGAAATGGTTTGCCCCTCATAGAACCCTTTTTTGGAAAGCCGCAGGTCCTAAAGGGGGATCCGCTTAGGAACTCAAAAAGCAGATTTTTTTTTGGTGGTGGTCTTTTTTCCCTCTTTTCTTTATTTTTAACCTTCTGCTTCTGACTCTACCAGTCTGTCTCTCGTTCACCCCTGGAGCTTTCTTTTCAATACTGGTCATTCGTGGAGTCGGCTCTGCCCTCTCTGCTTGTGACTGGTGGTTGGGCACCGCCGCCTCCATCTAATGAGGGGCCCTCCAGGCCCGGCTGCCCTTGTTTTTGATACCTGGGGAGAGGATGGGCAGGCAAGGAGCAATTGGATCAGAAGGGCCTCAGTGAACAGACATCACAGCCTAGCTCAAAGAGGGCAGGAAGTAGAACAAAGAGCAAAAACATTTACAGAAGTACAGCCGTGTGACGGGAGAGAGCGAGCGACTCTAACAAGGTCAATGGCGAGAGGGGAAAAAATTAAAAGGAATTGCTGAGGGGAAAAAAAAGACAGAGAAAGAAACCTCAAAAAGAGGCCGAGGACTCCCTGAGTTGGGCTTGCTGGCCAGCTCCTAGAACATTTTCCTTGATATCTTCCCAGGAAGCCCCGTTCCTCCAAGACTTCAATACGCTGGAAAAGTTTGTGCAACCAGCTAGAGGAGGTTCAGAAGCTGTGAGTCACCAGCAGCGGTCTGTGTGTGTCTGCTTTCAACACGGGCTTCCTCTGGGACCACATCAATGGAGGCTTTGGGATTCTTTGGCATGTGCTGTGCTGTGTGTGTATGTGTGTGTGTGTGTGTGTGTGTGTGTGTGTGTGTGTGTGTGTGTGCCTGGCCAGCCTACGTTAGGGGAGGATAGTGTATGGGGCTTCTGTGGCTGCCAAGAACAAAATAAATGAGTTCAGAGTGTCATGTGCTTTGGTCTCTAATGTTGAAAGCGAGCAGGAAGGAGCCACCGGAAAGCCATACTTATCTCCCATAAGTCTAAAAGCATACTAATAGAAGCAAGGTGCAAGGTTCTTGGGTGGGGGAGTACATGTGTGGCTAGCATGCATGTGTGTGCACATGTGTGTGATGTCAAGGGATCAACACGGTGTGTCATTCCTCAGGGTGCTAGCCACCTTGTTTTAGAGAACTTGAGAATTCATCTAGGCCAGCTGGTGGGTGAGCCCAGAGTCCCGCCTATCTCTCTCCAGCACCGGGATTTCAAGTGTCCTCACTCGCACCGAGCTGGTTTTCATGGGCCCTGGGGAATTGAACTCAGGACCTTGTGCTTACAGAGAAAGCACTTTATAGAGCTCTCTCCACAGCCCCCGAGGAAAGGTATGTAAGCACCCCAAGTCTCAGTTCGTTCATCTATAAGTGGGTGACAGTATCATGTCGTTTGCAAGTTGATCTGAGACTGATGCCCAGTTTGCACGCCACAGAGATATTAAAATAGAGCTACTAGTGAGTCCGGGGCTCTTTGAAAGCTTGTTTCTCGGGAGACTTTCAGAAAGGCACATACCCTTGAATCTTGGATGTGTTGTGCAGCGCCATCTTGTTTTATAGGCTCTCTGTTGGAAATAAAATAATTGTGCTTCTGCTGGCCACACAACGAAGCTTGGTATCATTTCCCTCGCCCTTCTGTTACGAGCACTTTGTATTTTGAAATTATCCTACTGAAAGATGCAGAGTGCAGGCTGCCCCACGCAGGCATGGATTTCCTTCCAACCCAACGCATAACTTATATACATTTGCTTGCTGCAAGTTGACCCCTCCTAACCTCTGGAATATAAATGCATGAGGGTAGGTCATTTTTTTTAAATATGCTTTTTAACTTTAGAAGAAGTTTAGATTTATAGAACATTTGTAAAGATAATAGTGTTCCTGTACACTCCACACACACTTTCTCCTGCTGTTAGCCTCCTGTATTATTGTGGCAGTATTAGGCCAACTTTTTTTTAGGGACTACTAAAGGCTATGTAACTTACCACAGCATGAAATTTATTTGTGGTACCAGAGACTGAGACCTCGTCGTGTGTACACTGGGCAAGTGCTTTACTGCTAAGCTCTATCCCAGCCCTGAGGGGTAAAGGTCTATTTGGCTCATGATGGAGGAAACTGGGAAGCCCAAGGGCGTGACAACATTATTTTTTTATTGTTGCTTCACAGTAGAAAGCAGAAGGGAAATGAGGACTTTAGAAGAGATGCAGTAGGAAGAGCAGCTTCCTTTATAGCACAGGATCCCATGGGGATTAACCCACTCCTTACATGATATTAACCTGCTCTTTCATGCATGGCCCGGTGACCTAAATACCTCTCATAGGCCCCACCTCCCAATATTACCACATCAATGGATCAAACTCCCAACCCATGAGCCTGGGGGATACATCCAGCTCATCTCCCATAGCAAAAAAATTAAAAAGGTATATTACTTTTAAAATGTAGGCTTTCAGACTTCATTAACTCTTCCATAAGTTCTTGTGCTAGCTGACTTTCTATTACTACCACAACGAAACATTTTACGTAATATGTTTATAAAGAGAAAAGGCTTATTTGGGCTAAGAGTCGTGCAAATTTCAACCCGTGTTCATCGAAATTTCTTCCGGCCCATGTGGTGAGAGAGCCAACACACCAAGGAACAGTGAACTGTGGGCTGCAGGTTCATATCATGGCCAAAAGAAGCAAGAGAGAGAGAGAGAGAGAGGAAGAGACCAGTGCCCCATAGTCCTTCAAGGGCATCTCCCCAAGCACTTAAATTTCCCAGTAGATCCTCTTAACGGCTTCCACCACCTTCAAGCCAAGGACCGGAGAATATTAAAATCCAAACTGAAGGGATGGGGAGATGAGCCAATGGACAAAACTCTGGCTGTTCAAGGCAAGGACCTGAGTTCAGACGCCCTAGAGTCCACACAAAACCTGGGCGTGGCTGTAGACATCTTTTACTCTTGCACCAACAGCAGGGTCCGGTGGACAAGTGGATCAAAGGGGTTCACTGGCCGGCCAACCTAACCAGACGGCAAGCTCCAGGCTCAGTAAGAGAGCCTGTCTAGGAAGATACCCAGTGTCATCATCTCACCTCCACACACAACCATCCCACACACATGTATCTGACACACCTGATGTTTTTCTCATGGAGTTCCGGATTTCCATAACAAAGACCAGAGTTAAAAAAAAAATGCTCCTGTTCTCACCCACAGTGCCGCAGCATTAGAATCCTTAGTAAGGTAAGGTTTGCCACGTGTTGGACAAGGTTTGACTCTGTGGCCCAGGCTGGCATTGAACTCGTGACAATCCTCTCGAGAACACAGACATGAGCCACCAAACCTAGCTACGGACTTTTGGAGTATAGAGCATTTTCAGTTTTGAAATTTTGGATTAAGGACACTTGACCTGTGTAATGTCTAAGCAAATATTATAATATATGCCTTCTCATCCCTAGCTGTGCAGATAATGTACTCACAATCTATATAGTCTCACCCCTCATCTTCTGCACTCTATGCTTTGAAAGCTAAACACTAAGCTTATCCATTGAATGCCCCAGGGTCTTGGAATGCATGCATGTTAAGAGAAAGTCTTAAAGGAGGTCATCAAGCTTTGTGCAGTGGGAAGTGGTTAAAACAGAGACTCACACTTGGTCAAAGTGCAGAGAATAAGTGTCCAGGGATGCTCTATAAATGGGACATCTATGTTGTATACTCTTCTGCTAACACTCAGGAAACATCATGGAAGAGTGGGCGGAAAGACTGTAAATGCCAGAGTCAGGGAGGACTGGGCCAATCTGGTGCCTTCTAGACATGACCAGACTACTGTGCACGTGACCTCTCAACTGCTGCAGCTGGCTGAATAAGATCTGTGTAAGATCAAGCCAGCTGACCTTCCAGCACGAAGGCAGATGTGTGAGCCTCACTCCCAGCTGAGGAGCTATTGGCTATTGATGAGTTCTAGGTCAGGGAGAGTCCATTTTCCTTAGGGATGTTGTCCTTGGTAGGTTGACTGTGTTCCAGTGGGCGGTGCCAAGCCCACACACAAGGGAATAGCATTAACTGTGTTCAGTGGGTTTTCAAGAAAAGAAAAAGAGAGAAGAGAAAGAAGGGAGGAGAGAGAGAGAGAGAGAGAGAGAGAGAGAGAGAGAGAGAGAACAGAAAGACATGGATATGCAATTGGGGCACATGGCATGGGGACTCTAAGAAAAGTTAGAAGAATGGAGTGGGGCTAAATATGATAAAAATGACATCGAATACATACATGAAATTCTCAAAGAATAAATAAAATCGTATATTTTTAAAAGGTAGTCAAGTTAAATTGAAGCTCTTAAGGTGAGTCCTAAGCCAACACAGCTGGTGGTAGTTCAAGAAGTGGAAACTGAGACACCTGGGCTATAGAGTTCAGTTGGCAGCGTCCTTGTCTACAGAGGGCTCAGAGGCATCGACCGACATACCCAACACTTTGCTTTCAAATTCCAGACTCAGAACTGTGGAGAAACCTGTAGTTTTATCTGGCCCCCGGGTCTGTGGCTGTCCTTCATGGCAACCCTAGGAAACTAATGTCCTTGGGGTAGGCTTTTCTAGATGTGTGGCTTAGTGTTATCTTATATGGGAGTCTTGTGTCTCCATTAAATCATTCATCTAATCATTTTTATATTGATCTGGACACATGAAGATTTATTTTATGCCCTACCTCATTTCTCAGATTATTCCTGCACTGGACAGTGTGAGTTCTTTCTCATCAATTCCTAGATACCTGTTATTCAACCATCAATTCCCATATGCTTATTATGCACACAGGAACTTTGTCCTTTGGGCTCTGGAAGAGATGTTCTACGCTCCTCTACCCTTTGTCCAAATCCTAGAAGCCATCCTTTCTCCATGGATCCTTGGATCCTTGCATTGAGAAATGTTGTTAGAAACCACAATCCTGGCTCTGGGTGTCGCTCACTGAGCTGAGGTCCCTTTGCTTCTAGGACTATGGAAGGCAAGGGTTTTGTCTTTTCTGTGAATCCTAAATCTTCAGATCTAAACGTCTTAATGAATTAATGATTAGCAATCATGACGTCCTTCACCATTCCAGGAATAGACCTGACTAGGGCTTTGAGAAGAAAAGAAAGGACAAACAGAGACTCTCAAAAGCTGGGATCAGGTGGGTTGGACTTTCTGATGGAAAAACTGCAGCACCTTTGTACGAATAAATGTTATAAACCATATAAAGATTATCCTTGCATTGTTCAAATGTTGATTTCTGTGTCTCCATATCTGGCTGCAATCTGGCTGAAATTCTCAGATAAATCCTATCTGAGAATCTCCTGTCTCAATGTTGTGTAAGCATTGCTCCCCAGTTATTCCATGATTGATCAATAAAGAAGCTAATTAACCAATGACTGAGCAGGTGAGAGAATAGGGCGGGACTTCCTCTCAGCCAAGGGAGGGCCAGGAGAGAGCAAAAGTGGGGATTTGCCATGGGGAGAGTCCAGGAGACACCATGAGAAAAGACCTGGAGCCCAGCAAGCCAGATCACTACTAAAATGTAAGGTTCATGGGGATTTTAGCTGGAAGGTAGCCAGATTAGCTTAGAGGATCTAAATGGAGTATTACTGCTCAGGTATTGTGCCCTTAAAGCTTATTAAGTGTATATAATAGTCCAGTCTCAACTCTTTGGGAGCCAGTTTGGTTAAGAAGAAAACTACAAAGCAAACTTACCAAAAATGCCACTAACACACCTTGGAAGCCCAGAGTGTTCATTATATATAGTAGAATATGAAGATAGAATTATTGTACACAGCTGAACACAGACACAGGGTTATTACATACAGACAAACAAGGAGACAGGGTTTATAGATACAGATAGATCAAGGAGACAGGCTTAGCTAGTCTTGGTGAGAAGCAGTCCTAGGTTATAAACATCCAGGGGATGGTGGACATTTTCTGCAACACTATCAACACCTGTTGTTGATAACCTAAGACTGCTTAGGGGTGGCACCGCCCACGGTGGGTTGGGCCCACCCACTTTAATCATTAATCAAGAAAACACCCTACAGGTGGCCTGGTGCAGGTATTTTCTCAACTGAAGTTTCTCTGTGTCAAAATGACAAAGATCTAACCAGGACAGCACACATTCTCATATGTCCTGTGCACAGCCTCCCATGAGCTTTAAATTAACTTTAGACGACTTGTAATATGTAATACAAGGTAAATGCTATAGAAAGGTATCATGTTGCGTTGTTTACAGAATAAAAGTTCAGTGCTGTTATGATTCTTTTGAAATTTGGTATTAATTTAACATATAAAATTAAAATCACTAAAATATTTCTATTCTTCATACTATTTTCAAAATCTGTTCTTTTTAAAAAATATATATATATATATAATTTTATTATTTTGGGATGTTGTATATGTGTATGCTGCTTTTGATCATATCCACCCACCCCCACCACTCATACCCAATGTCCCCTACATTCCCACCCCACTCTGTGCACTCCCCACTTCATGTCCCTGTTATGACCCACCCAGCCTACGCTCATATGCACATGGATGTAGGGCCATCCATGGGGCACCAGCAACCTACGTTTGAGACATAGTCCTGAAAAAAAAATGTTCTTCTTATTTTCTATCTAAGATTGGTTGAACCTGCAGTTACATTTAAGTGGACTATTGTCTTTTATACTTCAATTGTACATAGATGGTATTGTGATTCATAAAATATAATTCATTTTAAAAAACCCTGATAAACTGATAAAGCCAGCTTTTAATAGACACCCTCTTCTTGCTACCACTGCCACTGCAGCAAGATCTTTTTAGCATAGATGCCTGTACATTTGTACTTGTACCGAAATATTCCATATCAGGAAACTCTCCCCTTTTCAGTAGTGTTCCTCTAATTTCCAGGGATTTATTTTATCTGTGGTAACTTGGCCCCTGGCAACTCTGTTGATATGCTTTCAAGCTGCACCTCAGTTCCTTTTCTTACCTATTCCGTCGGCCCAGATCACCTTTGCAATATAGAGACGATGCACGAAGCAGCCATGGAAACCATCTTTATATCATCTACTATTTAATTGTCGATTTTTTTTTCTATTGATGTGTCTTGCCTGCATTTATGCATGTGTGTCACATATGTGCCTAGTGCCCACAGAAGTCAGAAGAAGACAGCAGAACCCTTGGAACTGGAGTTACAGATTGTAGTGAGCCACTGTGTGTGTGTGTCCTGGGAACCAGACCCAAGGCCTCTATAAGAGCAGCAGGTGCTCTTAACCAACAAACCATTGACCCAGTCCTCACTTATGCTTTTAAAGGAAAATACAATGTTTCTACATTAGGTATTGTCTTAGTCAGGGTTTCTATTCTGGCAACAAAATATCACGACCAAGAAGCAAGTTGGGAGGAAAGGGTTTATTCAGCTTACAGTTCCACATTGCTGTTCATCACCAAAGGAATCCAGGACAGGAACTCACACAGGGTAGGAACTTGGAGGCAGGAGTGAGTGCAGAGGCCACGGAGGGATGCTGCTTACTGGCTTGCTTCCCTGACTTGCTCAGCTTGCTTTCTATAGAACCCAAGACTACCAGCCCGGGGATGGCACCACCCACTATGGGCCCTCCCCGATTGATCATTAATTGAAAAAATGCCTTACAGCTGGATCTCATGGAGGCATTTCCGCAAAGGAGGCTCCTTTATCTGTAATAACTCCACCTTGTGTCAGGTTGACACAACTAGCCAGTTACAGGTATGAATTATTTACTTATGAAAAGTAATAACTTATTAAAATTATTAGATGAAAGAAGATTCATGTGTATTACTTATTTGTTTATGCTACATTTATTCAATATTTTGTTTTCATTTACTAAGATGCAGTGGTGACTTTCAGTCTGTTAATATGCTGAGCTACATGCCTAGAACCACATTTTTACGCTGCCCTCTTTGCTAAGTGAAGCTTATTACTTTACTATTTTTCCTGTATTTGATATGCTAATATTTTGAAAATTCACAGCAATTCTTTTATGCTATTATAATAAATGTCTTACTAGCATCTTATTAAGTAAAATGGCAGATGATAAATTGAACATATTTAAATATACTTTAACACTCCATGTCTATCATCCCACAGATTTTCTAATGTGCCTTTATGTTCAATTTGTTCCTTCTCTTCTGCCCCCATCCCTGACGGCCCCCATGCAATCATGAATCTGTTATCTGGCCACCGTAAGTTCATTTGCATTCTCTAGAATTTAGATTCACAAAAAATCCTATAGTAATCTTTCTTCTCAAGTTCTTTTTTTTTTAAATTTTATTTATTTTTATTTAATGTGCATTGGTGTTTTGCTTTCATGTACATCTGTGCTATGTAAGGGTGTCAGATCTTGGGGCTACAGACAGCTGTGAGCCACCATGTGGTTGCTGGGAATTGAACTCAGGACCTCTGGAAGAGCAGTCAGTGCTCTTAACCACTGAGCCATCTCTCCAGCCCTCTTCTCAAGTTCTTTCATTCAGCATAATTATTTTTATATCGATGTATGTCATAGCAGTACTGATAGTTTATATTTATTCCTTTTGAATGTCCATCTGGAGAGGGAAAGGAGGAAAAAGGAAGGGAAGGGACTTTATAAGTCCATTGAAAGAGCAAGAAGGGTTCCTTTAAACTTACCATGTCACCAACTCATTGCAAGTTAGCTATGCTGCATATGAAGTCAAATAACATCCTTATCCTCACCATATTCAGTCATAGTCATTGTTTCTTACTCCCTCTTCTCCTTATGTTTCTAGACAGTCTCACTATGAAGCTCAGACTGGCCTCAGACTCACAGCAAGCCTCCTGCCTAGGCTACCCAAGGCCTAGGATTACAGACACGAGCCACCACACCTAGGTAATTCGTTAGGACAGAGGGGTCAGGTAATCACACCAAAGCGTGTAATCCCAACCTGAGATAAGTGTTCTACCAGAAACAAATAGGATTTGGAGAAGAAACTGATCCTTCCTTGTGGAGTTAACCCTTCATCTCCTGCATAAACAGGTCACCCTCAGCAGAGCAAGCAAGTAGACCCTGAGGATTTCAAGTGGATTTTGGTTTCCATAAAAGTTTTGATAAATGTTATTGTTGTTTGTCTTTTATTGATAGAGATTGAATCCGAAGCCTTGGATTTACTAAGTAAGAGCTGTATCACCAAGCTGTACTCGCAGGCCTTAACACATTTTAGTTGTATACATGATTGTTTAAGATGGACATGCTGTTTCCCAATCTCTTTAGTAGTTGACTGAAACTGTATGACAAAATCCCCATGAGCAGATAGAAGTGCTGTGGGCAACTTCCTGGAAGTTTCTTTATAAATTATTTTGTTGTTGCTATTTGTTTGTTAATTTGTGTGTTGAGACAGGGTTTTCGATAAGAGTCCTGGCTGTCCTGAAACTCACTATGTAGACCATGCTGGCCTCAAACTCACAAAAATCCTCCTGCTTCTACGTCTAGAGTGCTGAGATGAAAGTTTTGTTCTAACATCATGCCTAGCCAATATCTTTAAAAAGAAGTCTGTGGTCCTGTCGCCTTTCTGACTTTATGGATGTAACTTAATTGTCTCAGTTGAACACTATATTAGCGATCAGATAAAAGATGGAGAAGACACAGACGCCCGTAGCTGTGTGTTTTAAAGCATACCTTTAATTTGGAGGCAGAGGCAAATGGATCTTTTGAGTTCAGCTTGGTTTATATAGTGAGTTCCAGGCAGCCAAGGTTACAAAGAGAGACTGTGTCAGAAGGAGGAGGAGGAGGAGGAGGAGAAAAAGGAAGAAGAGGGAAAGGGAGGAGAGGAGGGCAAGGAGGAGGAGGAAGAGAAGGAGGAAGAGGACAAGGAGGAAGAGGAGGAAGCAACAGCCTGAAGTCTTGGTTGTCTTGAACCCAGCAGTCTCTTTGTATCTCTGTATTCCTTGTGTTTCTGCTGCCGTGATACAATAGCCTGAGAAAAGCAACTTAAGGATGAAAGAAAGGGGATCTGTCACTTAAAGTCTAGCTTGGGGTTGAGGTAGACGTCAGGTTACAGTCCATCATTGCAGAGAAGTCAAGGCGGCAGGAACCTGGAGAAGCCAGTCTCATTAGAACGTCAGCCAAGAAGAGACAGCAGGGCTAGAGACGTAGCTCAGCGGGTAAAGGTGTGTGCTGCAGGCGGAAGGAGACGACTGGCTCCCATAGGTTGTCCTCTGACCTGCCACTGTTGCACTGTGAAATGTGCTTACACACACATCATAAATAAATCCACTGCGAAAGCATGAAAGACTGGAGAGCAGCGGATCCGAGCATGCTTTGGTCATGAAAGCATGAACATTTTCACTCAACATTTTCACTCTTCTACAACCTCAGATCCTTGCCTAGGGATTGCTACCCTCAGTGAATAACCTTCCCCCCTCAACAATCAAGATAATCTCCCACAGATATGGCTACCAAACCACCATAGGCCACTTACTAGAAATAAATCCCTGTGCAGTGATTCCTGCATATCTGAAGGATATACATGCCAAGAGCCCCTCTGAAGCCATGAATAGGACCAAATTCTGTACGTACTGTATTATGTTTTATCCTGTAACCTAATGCTTATAATAAGGTTTAATTTATATAGTACGTACACTGTAAGACATCAATAATAAGGCTGGAGAGATGGCTCAGAGGTTAAGAGCACTGACTGTTCTTCCAGAGGTCCTGAGTTCAATTCCCAGCAACCACATGGTGGCTCACAACCATCTATTCTGGGATCTGATGCCCTCTTCTGGCATGTAGGTATACACACAGGCAGAACACTGTATACATAATACACAAATCTCTTAAAAGTTAATTAAAAAAAAAAGAAATGGATAAATAATGAACGATAAAATAGAATAATCATAAAAATAGACTATAAAAGTTATGTGAATCTCTCTCTCTCTCTCTCTCTCTCTCTCTCTCTCTCTCTCAAAACTTCTTATACTCACAGTGCTCCCTCTGCCCACGTGAGCCAGTGTGATCTAACATGAGAGGCTGATGAGGTGACCCGCAGGGAAGGGTGTAGGGGTAGTGATACGAGCACTGTGATTCTGTGACCGTGCGTGTGATAGTGCTTGCCAGGAGGGTAGAGTATACAGTGTGGATACTGATCCGGGGACGCTTCACACGCCAGGGCTTAAAAGGGTAGGGAAGCCTGAGATTTCATCACGCTATCCAGAATAATGTACGACTTAGGATTTATGCATTGCTTGTCTCTGGAATCTTTCATTTAATATTTTCAGACTAGAGTTGGTTGTAACCAGGAACCCTAAACCAAGAGGGCAGGAGAGGGTGTAGGCAGTATCCAGTGCAACGCTATTTTGTTTCTATCTCTTTCTTGTTGCTTCTGGTCTTTTCTCTCTACAGAGAAGCTGAATCTAGTCTTAGCCTGAGTCACTATGAGCTTCAGATCTTCAGGATATGAAAGAGAGAGACACGCCAGGAGCTGACAGGTCAGTAGGGCGAAAGTTCAGAGTCTAGCCCTTTGCTCTTCCGCTTTATGAACAAAGCATCCGGTTCACTGGAGCCCAGTCTGGCGTCCCAGTGGTTGATTTCCAAGTGAAGTATTGACTGCCTATGAGATATGCCCAACCTGCTGCCTATCATCTCATACATCCAAGGATAGTCATGGGTGTGACCCAACACATTTATAGATGCCAGCACCATGATGTGGCCATGTCAAAGGGTTGGGCAGCCTGTGCCTGATACTGTGCTGCAGGGACTTTTACTAGATCCTTGAAGCCTAACATGACAGACACTGTAGCGTTACCCCCTTTTGACAGAGAAGAGCGTGATATCTCCCCCAGCAGCCTAGTCCCAGAGTCACACAGCTGTAGGTACCTGGGCAGAAACTTCAGACCTTTGTTTGTTTAATTTCAAAGCTCCTTCTCTTTCTTTTGTACCTGCTTGATGGCTTCTACCCCGCTGTGGTTCCTTATGGTGAGAAGTCTCAGAAGGAAATAGATAGTCTGGCCTGATTATTCTCAATTTGGTGATTTGTCAGTCCAACTCTGGAAGAGTGAAATAGACAGAGGCAGGCTGTTTCCTCCCCTGCGTCACCCCCCTCCCACATCATTCTGGACTTTGCTTAAAAATAATCGTAGCTCTGTGCATTTAAAGCCATGCTTCTGCCCTCATGGGCCAAATGGGATGTGTGTATGTTTGGGAAAGGTGCGATTCCATAAAAATAAAGATAATGGTTTTCTGTGTATGATAGACACATCAGGAAGACGTAACTGCAAGCTCTGCACAACGTGTAGAGATGCTGAGATGTCAAAATGACCCGAGCTCTCCGGGATGGACTTCTCTCAGCACCAAACACAGCCAGGTAGGCCTGAGGGTCTCGTGGCTGAAGCCTGGCTTGCGGGTAGGCTATTCTCATGGAAACAGCTTTTCTCATTCACTCACAGTAGGTAGGCCTGTGGAGACCATGCTGGCAGCGTGCTAGTAGACAGTGGAGATTTTAAAACACGAGAACTTTCTCAACAGGGCATTTGGAAGATAGGTAAGACATTATCATTATAGTACACGGTGATCAAAACAGCCATACATCTGGAGGTCCCGGTAGAATTGTTAGGAAAAGGGACTAGAGAGGCCAAGGGAATGGCTTGGTCAGCGAAGGGCCTGCCTTGTAAACATAAAGACCTAAATTCAATCCCCAGTACCCACATAAGTGCGACCCTGCAATCCTAACATTGGGAAGGAAGAGACTGGTGGAGTCTTAAGGCCCTCTCTCTAGCCTGACTAACTGAACTAACTGAATCGTGAGCTACAGGTTCAGGGAGGAGCCTTGTCTCAAAATACCAGGTGGAGAAGCAGTTGAGGAAGACACCTGACATTGATCTCTGGCTTACACACACACACACACACACACACACACACACACACACACACATAGAAGAAGAAGAAGGAGGAGGAGGAGGAGGAGGGGGGAGGGGGAGGAGGAGGAGAAGGAAGGAGAAGGAGAAGGAGAAGGAGGAGGAGAAGAAGAAGGAGAAGAAGAAGAAGAAGAAGAAGAAGAAGAAGAAGAAGAAGAAGAAGAAGAAGAAGAAGAAGAAGAAGAAGAAGTCAATACTGGTTTCAAGATTGGGGAATCTTCCATTGGAGGCCCTTGCTATTGTAGCTTTCGCCTAAGGCCCTTCCTGCTTGTCACCACTAGCTTGAGCAGTCAACGGGAACAAGGAAATGCCTGTGTTGACATGGCAACACTTGGCTGCTTGTGCCCAGAAAAGTGGCCTCCGGGGTCACCAGTCTCCGATTCTGCTGTACATAACCAAGGCAGGTACCTTGAAATCTCGGCAGTCTGAGATGGCATCTGCCCTCATTCTGTCTGCCTCCCCTCACAGGAAGCATCTCGGGCTTCCAAACCCTCCTGGACTCAGGGCCCGTTGGGCAGTGAGTTTTGGAAATGGGAGTTTTGGGGGAGGGGGACGTGTGGGCAGGGAGCAGGAGTCCATGCATGCTGCTGGAGTGGATTAGCCTCATCTATATCTTTACACTTCCTGGCACCTGACGTGCCTCCAGTCAGCCCCTCCCGTGCCTCACACGACATCACATGACCTCTTCTACTTCCTGCTTTCCTCTGTGTGTGTAAACATGTGAGGGGTAGGTGAGCGCGTGTGTATAATGTGTACATGGAGGCAGTAGGCCAGCCTTGGCGTCATTCCTCAGACGCCGTCAACCTAGCTTTTTGAAACAAGCAATTTCCTTTGGCCTGGACTAGTTTAATCGACTAGTCGAGTGGCCAGCGAGCCTGAGGGAGGCACCTGTCTCTGCCTACCTAGCACTGGCACTGCAAGGGTGTGCCACCACACCTGGCTTTTTCAATGTAGATTCCGGAGTCCAAACTCAAGTCCTTGTGCTTTCATGGCGAGGACTTCACCAGTTGGGCCATCTCACCACCTTCTTCCTTTAAGGGCTGTGTGATGATCCTCGGCTGCCCAGGTCGTGCAGGACAGTCTCATCTCAAAGTTCCTAATTTACTCATTTTAACCGTCTTTCCTGCGTTAGACAGCATGTTCTTGAGTGCTGTAGATTGAGTGTGGACTTTTGGGACCGTCTTTTTTTTTTTTTTCCTGTCTACTTCAGTAAATGTTGAATAAGACAAAACTATATCCAGTGATTTTGTTTCAAGTCCATTCAGGGGGCGTGGGCAGGGATGCGTTTTTCTCAGATCTTCCTTGGGCTTGGGATCCCCACAATAGAAAAAGCATGGAGTTCTCAAACAAACAAACAAACAAAAAACAAAACAACCCACAATGATGGGCTGTCCCCTCAGACTATGGGTCAAAATAAACCCTTCCTTCCTTCTCTCCATCTTTCTTTTCCTCTCTCTCTCTCTCTTCTCCCTCCTTCCTTCCTTAGTTTGCCTTTCTCAGGGACTTTGTAACATCAATGGAAAAAGTAGCTGATACAGTTTCCTATAGTCAAAATCTCACACACACACACATATACACCCCACATCCATAGCAGCATTATAAATAATGCCATAAACCAAAAGTAAAAATGACTTAGGTGTCCAGCAAGAGACAAGTTTCAGTCTGTACAAAAAGTGGAATATTGTTCAGCTTTTGAGAAGTAAGGAAATTCTGACCCATGCTCCAATATAGGTGAGCCCTGAGGATAGTATTCTAAACAAGTCAGCTTCAAATGGACACATGCTATAGGCGTCTACTTATATAAGGTCTCTGGAGTAGCCAAATTCATAGAGGAAGGAAAGGAGGAGGAGGAGGTTGAGAAGAGGAGGAGAGGGAAGAAGAGAAAAAAGGAGGAGAGGGAAAAGGAAAAGGAAGAAGAGGAGGAAGAGAAGAGGAAGAGAGGGAAGAGGAGGAGGAGAAGGAGAAGGAGAAGAAGAAAGAAGGAGGAGGAGGAGGAGGAGGAGGAGGAGGAGAGGAGGAGAAGGAAGAAGGAGAAGGAGAAGGAGAAGGAGAAGGAGAAGGAGAAGGAGAAGGAGAAGGAGAAGGAGAAGGAGAAGGAGAAGGAGAAGGAGAAGGAGAAGGAGAAGGAGAAGGAGAAGGAGAAGGAGAAGGAGAAGGAGAAGGAGAAGGAGAAGGAGAAGGAGAAGGAGAAGGAGAAGGAGAAGGAAGAAGAAGAAGAAGAAGAAGAAGAAGAAGAAGAAGAAGAAGAAGAAGAAGAAGCTGCCACCAGCGGCAGCTTTCCCAGTCTGTAGAGAGTAGGAAGTGAGGAGTCTGTTTAATGGGGACAGGTAGGAAGGAGATAGGGAACAGTAGTTGTTACCTTGCCCAACAGGGTAAATACAGTTAGTCACTGTATACCTACTCATGGATAAGACAGCACACTTCGGGCTATGTTTAGTACAATATAGACTTTTATACTTATTTCAAAACAGCAAAGTCTAACAGACTATTCTGCTCTGAATGACAGAGATGTAAACACAGAACTGAAAAAAGGGTACTCCCATGGCTGGTGTCAGGTAAGGGCATCATTCAGTGCTGTGTGGCGGGCCACAGGACAATGAGTAAGCAGGGGGAGTCAGTGGCTGAACTCTGCCAAGTTGGCTGAGGAGAGAGAGAGAGAGAGAGAGAGAGAGAGAGAGAGAGAGAGAGAAGAGAGAAAGGGGGGCTGGCGGGCTCCATCCCTTCCTTGCTGTGTGTTTCTAAGGCTCTAACTGTGTCAGCCTGCTGAGGGCCAAGGATGTCACAGAGACCCGGTCACTCTTCCCAGAGTTGGTCTCTCTCATTCCCATCCTGGGATCAAAGGGACCCTCCCCTCCACAGGAACCCCTTGTTTATTTCCCCAACTTCCTGATGACCTAGTTTTGTCTCTCTGTGCTTTCTTCCTACCCTCCCAACCTCTGGTCCATCCCACTCCTGCTGTGTTGGAAGGAAAAGGCTCTGACCTCCCATTCCAGATGGTGGCTCCTGGGCCACATGCCGGTGGGAGCCTAGCCAGGTCCTCGCTCCCTGTTAGGCCTTATTCTGTAACTGTGGGGGATCACAAGGATCAGGGGCAGGGGTGCTCCTTTGTTCTTCCTGTCTCACTGAGCAGGGTCCCTCCTGGAGCTGGGCCAGACAGCCATATGCTTCTCTCTCGGGAAAAACAATCTGAGTTTATTCTGATTACAATTGATAAGTACATGCCCAGTGGACAGATTTGGGTATTGTAGAATGCAAACAAACAAACAAACAACAAGCAAAGGCACACACACACAAGTGAACACCAGACCTAAAACACCAACACACCACAAAAACTACTCCTAAAGAATTAGCCATATTGTCTTATCTGAGAAAAATCATTAGCATTTTCTGAAAACAGGTGTCTCCTGCTGAGCAGGTGAATTTGGTTCTACAACACCTTATCCCTATGTGTCCCTAAATCTGGGAAGCTCGGATATCATACAAATGATATAATATTGGCATATAACCTGGCCCTTCCTGGCGTGCACTTTAAACATGTCCAGATCACTTATAATCTCTGATACAATGTGGAAGCTGTGTAAATAGTTGCTCTATTATATTGTTTGGGGAACAATAATAATAAAAGGGCCCTTTTGGTGCTCCATACAGTAAGTATCCTGCCATATGGACAGGGGTCCATGGATCCCTTGAGTATTTATAAGGATCCCTCTGTTCATGGCAGGAACTTTTGTGGCCACATTTTGTGAAATACGAGCAGAAAGCACCAGGTAGAGAACTTGGGGAAGAATTTTCCAAATAGGTAAAGAATGTGTATAAGGTTGGGGTTTGAAGTGAACTCCGGGCATCTGGATTCTGGGGAAACCGTCTTTCCTGGTGGGCTTGAGGGGAAATAAGTCTTGTAGGGTGGAGTGGGAGCCATGCTGGGCTATCTGCCTTCTTCCTCTGTTGTAGACTGGAATTGGGGTGCATTGGATAAGGCGTGGGCAGTGTTGTCTCTTAATAGAACGGAGCCATGGGGGCTCCTGGGTCATATTCAGGTGTGATCAGGTATACTCATCTGTTGCCTGAACTTTATTGGTTCCGTTCATCCAGCATTTACGGAGGATGCCTAAGTGGTATTTTACTACGTAAAATATGTAATATCTTACGGTCACCCCAAAACGGAGCAACTTAAATAACAATAAACAGTATTATCTCTTCTGATTTCTCTGGGCTATGAACTCCAGAGAAGCATAGCTCAGTGGTCTGGATCCGGGTCCTCCATGAGGCAGAGCCATGAGGTCAGGTGGGACAGCATGTGACCATGGGCTCAATTCACTCCTCGGGACCTGCAGAAGCCTCACGGGATGGCGGGATGCTTCCATTCCTCACCATGTGGCTTTCTCAGGAGGCCCACTTGGGTGTCTTTACAACATGGTGACTGGCCTGCCCAGAGCGTAGGCAGAGACACAGGCAAGATAAAACAAGGAATATGTTGATGACCTTGCCTGGAGAGTCACACTTGCCATTTCTGTAATATCTTACGCACCAGTGAGTCATCCTCTTTCACACTGGCCCCATCCAATGTGTGCGTGGATGTGACTATCAGAATCCGGGGATAACTGGGGACCACCCTGGAAGCTATCACGATGATAAGCCAGGCTGAGTGCTAGGGACAGAAATGGAATGAGATGGTCTTGCAACTAAGAAAATGATGGTGATGTGTACAACTGTGGTGACACTCCATCTCTGGTTGAAGGTCACATTAATGGTGTGGCCACAGAAATTGTCCCTAGCCTGCAGGCTAGCCCATGTCTGCTATGAGCATACTTCACTGCTTTGCTAACCGGGGCTGTCTATGATGGACAAAGTCAAGGTTTATGTTTATGGTCTACAAGATAGTTCTCTCGGTGTGTCTTTCTATGTCTATGTCTCTCTGCGTGTCTCTCTGTGTGTTTCTCTGTCTCTGTCCCTGTTTCTCTCTCTGTGTCTCTCTCCGTGTGTGTGTGTGTGTGTGTGTGTGTGTGTGTGTGTCTGAGAAAAGGTATCACTCTATAGCTCAGGCTGACCTTCAACTCATTGTATAAACCTAAGCCAGCCTCAGACTCAGGAAAGTCCTCCTTCAGCCTCCTGGGTGCTGCAGGGATTACAGATATAGACTGTCATGCCAAGTATAATGTTAGTTCTTAATAGAAAGGCCATTTGTTTTATAGTAGGACATTTGGCGTGAAGGCCCATGAGGCAGCGAAGAATCAGAACGCAGTCTGTTGCTGGGCTTCTGGGCCTCGCCCAGAGTCTACTGACTCCTGCTCTGATAGGCATTTACAAAGCTTTCTAGAGCAGACTTAGACCCGGGACTGCAGGCAATCACTTAGCACTCTGAGAGGCCCCTCTTCCCTTCGTGACACTAGAATGGACTTTGTCTCCAGACACTGGAAGACGACGTTGTGTTTCAATGCTTTGTGTAGAGGGATTCCAGTCTATTCTGAGGGAAGAACAGTTTCTTACATTTTAGAATGGGGAGTGTTCTCATGAGTTGGTGAGAAAAAAAATCATCTTTGCGGAAGTGTGGCTCACTGAACTATAGGAGGTAGAAAAAAGATGAGATGTCTCCTGAGGTCCTCGGTGGAGAAACCCCACCTTTGAAACTATGGTTTGTTATGTTGATATCTCCTAGGTCCCCCCCTCCCCGCCCTTGGCCCCCTTCTCCTAACTTCCTTTGATATGCTTTTCCTCATCAGCTAAAGTTAGAAGTTTGTATGTGTCTGTTTAGTTTCAGTGATTATTTAAAAAAAAAAAAAGTCACAACTAAATCTCACCTGGACCTTCTCTGCATCCTATTAGCTGTGTCCCCTGTGTGTCTGATGGCCACCCACTTAACAGTCAGATCCCTGCCATCCCAAATCTGAGACACGCTTGTACAGTGTCTGAAGGGGTGAGTAAACTCTGGCTATTGGTAGTTGTTTTTCTTCTTCTTCTTTGGTGTTATCTGAGACATCCATTTGAAACTCCACCCACCCACCCCCCATGTCAGAGTTACATGCCAGGACTTGTGCTCTCTAAGGGAGGAGGAAGTCCTAACATCTCACGCGGCTCACTCTCCATTTGAATAGTGTTCAATCCCTTTGCCCTCCTCGCTGCAAATCTCTCAGTCATCCATCTCAGAGCTTTCCCAGAATCGAGGGCAAAGCGCCAGCTGCCGCTGTTCCCAGCAGAATGGGATCTATTCCCCCTGGTGAAGCCGAACATTCCTTCTCATCTCCGCAACCACATTACACTGCGGTGGATGTGTGTTTGCTGATCTGTGGGCAAAGAAAACTCTCCAGCATTTCCCCTCTCGGCTAAATCATGTGATCTTGTATGGCTCAGTCCCTGTTACCCCCACACCCTTCCCGAGGACGTGAGCTAACATTTGTTTACCCCAGAGCTCTTCTTGCATAACCCAGCCCTAGTCCCTGTCTCTTGAAGTGATTGAGAATCTAGAGTTGGCCATCCAGCTGTCTCTCTGGCTTTGGATCAATAATCAATTTGATCCTCATATTTTCTAGAGTTTAATCCAAGTCATTGATAAATATGTTGAATAGAAGTGGACACATGACACAGCCCCGTGCTACTGAAAATCTTTCTGGGGTCAGAGTTCACATATTGATGGCCCAGCTGCCAAATGAGGCCGGCAGATGTGCTGTGTTTGGACCGAATAATATTTTATGTTTCTTTTTTATTTTACCTTTGAATTGGTGGCCAACACTGGATTATTTTTTAAAGCCTCTCCTGAACGATTGAAGCTATGTCAACACCAGAAACACAACCCAACAGCTGGAGCAGCTGTATACAGTTATGTAGGTTGTAGACTGCGCACTCTACCTGGGACTCGTGCAATGAGCACATCTGGTAGTTAATACTCAACCTCTCCATTTGGCCTCTGTCCCAACTGTCCCCTGTTATCAGGCACACAGTCCACTCCTACTTATTGACGATATCTGTCTCATTCCTGAAGGTCTCAATTTAGCAGATTCTATATCCTGTTTATCAGCATCCTTTGGGTACAATCTGTCAGCTGGTTATAAATCTAACTAATTGCACCATTTCCAAAGCCATGTAATCTCCCTGGATTTTATGAGTGCCTTTGCCAGATGCTGTATAAAGCTTGGTTATTAGCTAGCGTCCATCGTATGTCCTTGGCGTGCTAGACTATTAGGACGGAGGGAGACGGAACAGCAGTGGCCTTGGCTGGTCTTGGGCTTGGGAATCTGTGTATTTACTTCATGAAGAACCAAGGTGCTATCCTGAAAACATCGTTTTATCGAACCAGGCATTTGTAGTAAATTCGCCAAGTGTCTTAGTCAGGGTTTCTATTCTTGCACAAAACATCATGATCAAGAAGCAAGTTGGGGAGGAAAGGGTTTATTCAGCTTCCACTTTCCACACTGCTGTTCATCACCAAAGGAAGTCAGGACTGGAACTCAAGCGGGTCAAGAAGCAGGAGCTGATGCAGAGGCCATGGAGGGATGTTCCTTACTGGCTTGCTTCCCCTGGCTTGCTCAGCTTGCTTTCTTATAGAATCCAGGACTACCAGGCCAGGGATTGCACCACCCACAATGGGCCTTCCCACCTGATCACTAATTAAGAAAATGTCCCACAGCTGGATCTCATGGAGGCATTTCCTCACCTGAAGCTCCTTTCTCTGTGATAACTCCAGCCTGTGTCAAGTTGACACACAAAACCAGCCAGTACACCAAGCAAGCCTGCAGAATGATACCTTCCATCCTCTGGAACTCTTGAAGCCTTTCTTTACTTCCCTTTCCTTTCCAAGTCCTTTAGCTGTTCTCTGCAAGGTCCGATTTGGAATCATGTTAACAGCTCATTTTAGAATCCTTAAGATTGAATCCCATGGCTGGAATAGTCTGCCTACTAGAGCCAATAAGTATTTCATGTTGGTCTCCCACGGATGCCTTCTTGTCAATATCCTCTGCCCCAGTCAAGCTGAAATCCTCCATAGTTGTTCTCTTAAGCATGTCTTCCTTCTGCCTTCACGGGGGGGGGGGGGGGCAATCTGGACTGTAAGGACCATGGTCAGAGCTACAGGTTTATGAGCTTTCGGTACTAAAAGGGCCTTTTGAATGAACCCTTTCTGCTTGTGAATAGTGCCCAGGACTCCGGACCCATGCTTCTGGACCCTGGACTCATTGCACAGCCTCTAGGAACCTCTTGGATCTGCACCGTGAAATACCTCTGCTACTGCCTCTTAGTCAAGACAGCGCCAGATGCTCAGTAACCCCAAAGAAAAGGAAAACAAGGTAGTTATCTCTTATCGAAAGGAAGTCAAGGCAGACTCCAGCAACGTTTTAGCAAGTGGCTTCATTCAAATGCAGACTCAGGGTACTGCTCCCTCCACCTCTGTGCTCTCTTCAAACCTGGCTACCTGGAGGTCCCCACAGCCAGGCTTTGTGTCTTGCTTCTGCTGTGGCAGCAGCACAGCAAGCTGCAGAGTGTCATCTAGTTGTGCGTCCAGGGACAGAGAAAGTGTAATGACCAAACAGCTCAGTCTCGGGAGGTTCCCGTCTGGTTTGAAAACCACTTTCATCCACACTAGCTCATGATGTCCTTTCTTTAGTCACCCAGAATACGTTGAACACCTAACACATACCCCAAGGTCTGGGTGACCCTCTGTACCTCCTCTTTGCTCCGGAACATCTAGTGACGCTGCTACTTGTGTTCCCCCTTCCAAGGGTCCCCCAGGCTGAGCTGATGAGAGCTGACACCTGCCACTCATACTGTGACCTGGCCCATCTCTTGGACAACATGGTTTCAACATCTGTGTTGTCACCATTCTTTCCCTACATGTGGACCCCATTGCCAGAAACTACGAGAGCCACCAGGGACACCGCAGCAAACAAGAGAGAGTTCTTTAAGGATCTGCAGGTGCAACAGAGCCTTCTGTTTCCATTTGGAAGCTGTTGAGTCTCTTGACATCACAGAGGCTAATGGCTTGCTTGAAGTAGTACCTGAAGTGACCAGCACAGGGAGGCTGGGTTCGAGCCTGTGTTTGCATGACGACGGTGCTGAAAATTAGTCTAATTTCCTGGGGCCGATTTAAGAAAGACAAAAAAAAAATATATTGGTACAATTAAAAGCTAATTAAGCAAAACAAAAAAAGAGTCAAGTTGGTAGAGAGAGATCTGATATGGATAGAAATCAATTTTATACAATCCCTAATGTGTAACTGAAATCCTTGAGGACTGATGACCTGGTGACTTTTATGTGAAGAAGTTTTGTGAGGATAAAACAGTGATTTAGACAACTCTAAAGTATGTAAATACTATTTTTTTCTGAATAATTTACATCAGCACAATGTCTGGAGTAGTTTAAGGGGGTAGTATAGTTGTCAGCCCTTTAACACTTAAGATTTGAAGTTTCTTAGGCTGAATAGATTTACCAGAAATATATTGATTTGAAAAATCCTTTACTTATTTTTAAGTGAGAACTCAGGTAATGTGTTATCAACAAAGTAATTAGATATTATTTCAGTTTTTCTACCAGAAGATTGTTCAGTTTGGAGGGCAAAATCTTGTAACAATGTTACTAATTCCTACCTTCTTCTGTCATGGTAGTCTTGGCCCCTCTGGTTCACCAATAAACTCACTGGATTGGAAAAAAATAGTGAATCATGGTGTCTGGTCTAGATCCTGTCCTTGGGTCTGACAGTAAGGAAACTCTAGGTTCCCCTGCTTGAGGACCGTGGAGCTGAGAGGCAAAGTGGAGGATCCCTGTCTGGGCCACCCACTTGGAAATCATACCTCATGGTCTGGCTCTCGAGTTTCAGCCCATTCCAGTCTGGTGAAGTTCTTTCTCCTCTCAGACGTCCATGCTGTGGACCCGCTGGGATCCTGCTCAACCAAGTCCCGAATGCTGGTTATCAGGTTGCCAGGGCCTTCCTTAATGCGCTTTGGCTCTCCTTCTAAGGAGTGTGGCTGCAGAAAGGGCACCATCCGCCGAGTCCTAGCCATCACGCATGGCCAGCCACAATTTGGGGATATCGATCACAGAGATTCTATGACCTGGGCATGTCTCAGGCCATCTAAAGCAGAAGGAGACAGAGCTACACACTGGAGTAAAAGTATCCTACACAGAGAGGGATGGAATATCAGTGGGCTTTCTAGCGGTGAGGCCTTTAGGATTTATTTGGATAAAATGGATTAAAATTGCTTGTAGCAAGGTTTGATGCTCAGAAAACATCTTTTTTTCTTATGACCCCAAATAAGTATGTTTGCTACAAAAAGCATTTGATGAGAGTAGACCCAGGAATCCTTTATTGTCGTCTTCCTGCTAGCTAGACGGTCCTGTGACTGACAGAAACCCCCCCCAAAAAAAAGAAACTCAAAGGAAGAAAGGTTTCGCTCATAGTCTTAGAGGTCTCCGTCCAGAGTGGGCTCTCTCTGTGCTGAGGTAAGAAGGCAGGAGCAGGCACAGCAGCAGGAGCGAGGCTGAGAGAGCACATCTTTTACCTCAAGTGCTGTGGTAGGGGGACGGCGCAACAGGACACTGATAGTCACTTTAGCCCTTTAGCCCTGAAGTCACCTGGGGATTACTCCATGGATGAGCTTAGAACATTCATGACCCAGTTGTCCCTGGTGATTGGCTTTATGAACTGGGGACCCCTCCTTCAACATACGGGCGTTGCGCATTAGCTAGTTTTCTGTTGCTGAGATAAAACAGAGTGATCAAAAATGACTTCAGGAGGAAGGTGTTCATCTTGGTTAATGGTCCAGAGGGGTGACAGTCTGTGAGAGACAGGAAGCATGGTCGCAAGGGGTAGCCATGGCAGCGGGAGCAGGAAGCTGAGAAATCACCTTTTACCACAGCATGAAGCCGAGGTCCCAAGCTGGATGTTAGCAAGGCCACCTGCTCCCAAACCCTGCCCCCAGTGGCACTGTTCTCCCAGCAAGGCTACACCACCCAACCCTGCTCCCCAGGTCTCAACGGTGCCACCACCTGGGCACCAAGTGTCCAAATACCCAAGGTTAGGGCCATCACTTTTCACCCAAATCTTCCCACAAACCATAGCAACAACCACGTAGCTAAGAGTTGCTGTCGACAGTGTGATTTCAATCTCCCCTTCACCTCAAATTCACATACTGGATACATTTCACAAAATGTAACTGTATTTGAAGGTAGGGTTTTAGGAAAAAAAACATTAAACGAGGTCATAGGGTGGGGTTCTAACCCATAGGATGGGCACCTTTAAAAGAGGAAGAAATTTGGGTATGGTGGGGTAATCCTAACACCCCCAGGAGGCTCCAAGCCAGCCTTGGTTACAAAATGAGAAAGAGAGAGAGAGAGAGAGAGAGAGAGAGAGAGAGAGAGAGAGGGAGGGAGGGAGGGAGGGAGGGAGGGAGGGAAGGAAGGAAGGAAGGAAGGAAGGAAGAAAGAAAGAAAGAAAGAAAGAAAGAAAGAAAGAAAGAAAGAAAAGGAAGAAGAGAATATGGATAAACCTCAGAAAAGTGCTCGCCTAGCACATACATGAAACCCAGGGTTTCATGCCTAGCACCTCATAAACCAGGCATGGTGGGGCATGCCTGTAATCCCAGCACTCAGAAGGTGGAGACGGGATCAGAAGTTCAAGGTCATTTGCAACTACAGAGTTGGAAGCCAGCCTGAGACAGTGTCAGGGTGGGGAAAAGATGACAAGAACTCAAAAGAGAATAAACAAAGGAACATATTCTGAGCATATTCGCACGTGCACGCATGCACACAAGCACACACACATACATGCACACACACAAGCACACACACACACACACACACACACACACACACACACGCGCGCGCGCACACACGCGCGCACACACACAATGCGAGACACAGCAAGAAGGTGGCCATGAGCAGGGAAGAAAGTTCTCAGCAGGAAGAAGTCAGCTGACACCTTAATCTGGGAGTTTTCAGCCTCCACGCCTGAAAGAACAGCTCCTGCTGTCTAAGCCTCCAGCCTGCGGATCTTGCCATAGCAGCCTGCGCCTCTATTCCCTTCTTCTGTGTGAACCCTTGTCTTTTAATTACCAAGACATTAGCTCCACACGCACCCGTCTGTAGGTTGCCTTTTGTCTTAATTGTCCTATGAATTGTGTTCTCTGGCTCGGTATTCTTTTACTTGTCATATGTTATGGCTCAGAGTACGTCATACACTGAATATTCATATATAAACATATGTTCTATGGCCAACGTACACAGTTGAATAAAGATAATTCGGAATCTACAACATGGAAGAAATATTCAGTTTTTGGGGGGGCACATCTAGGGAGTTTAAAATTTCTCATAAATATGGCAAGGAGCGCGCGTATCTAAATCTGTGTGCATGTGTGCTTCTGTGTGAATGCATTCTGAGACGTGCAATGTGAACGTTTCGGTGCTATGCATATGTGGTTTTAATTGCCCAACAGAAGAGTGGCAATTGTTTTACCCATCCCTAGCATATGGGGAGGTTCCCACAAGTTCAGTCACTCTTAATTTTATCCTTTTAAAGAAAAATAATCCAGAAAGGCAGAGTGGCACACGGGGCCCCTTCGCTGATGGCGCACGGGGCGCCCATCGTTGATGATCCTCAGCTGGGCTGGTGCCAGCTCGTCCTTGCTTTGCCACCCCATGTCGTGATCTAACCTAGTCTTCAGGCAGTGACCTTAACAGATGAGTTACCAGGGCTCTTCCCACCAGTGCGTCGAGTGGCCCTCACCTGCGGCCTCCGACTGGATTTTTCTGGAGCATCCTTCTGTGCACTGGCCGTGTCTGGGTTCCATGGAGATGAACTGCCAGAGAAGTCCCCATGTTTCTATAAATAGGGCAAAGGGTGGAGGGCGAGACCCAGGCAATAGCAGCTTGCTGGGCAGTGCTGCTTAGGTGCGTCTTAACGTCATTTCCTTTTTTCTTTTTAATTAATCATCTTATTCATTTACACTTCAAATGATAGCCCCTTCCCGGTTTCCCCTCTACAACCACCCTCCATCCCATCCCCCCTCTCCTTCCTCCCTTTGCCTCTGTGAGGATGCTTCTCCACCCACTCACCCACTCCTGCCTCGCTGATTTAGCATCCCCCTATGCTGGAGCATCAAGCCCCCACAGGACCAAGGGCCTCCCTTCCCACTGATGTCAGATAAGGCCATCCTCTGCTACATATGTGTCTGGAGACCTGGAACCCTCCATGTGCACTCTTGGGTTGGTGGTTTATTCCCTGGGAGCTCTGGGTGGACCAGTCAGTTGATATTGTTCTTCCTGTGGGGTTGCAACCCCCTTCAGCTCCTTCAGTCCTTCCCCTAGTTCTTCTATTCAGGGCCCTGGGCTCAGTCCAATGGTTGATTGTGAGCATCTGCACCTGTATTAGTCAGGTGCTGGCAGAGCCTCTCAGGGAACAGCCGTACCAGGCTCCTGTCAGCAAGCGCTTCTTGGCATCAGCAATGGTGGGGTTTGGTGTCTGCAGATACTGAATGGCCTTGGCTTCTATCTAATGTCCCTCTATCTCAAGTCACATGACCTTGGCTGTATTACATGATGCCAATTATTTCAATGACTCCTTTGTAATAGCAACGAAACATCGTATATATAACATGGGAAGTTAAATGTGATATATATATGATTTTATATATATATATCATATAATGTTTATAGCAGTGCTTGCCACACAAGTGGTCAGTAAGTAGAACCTAATGACCTAATGTTGCATTATAACAAAACAGAAGCCATTGAGAAGTAAGGATATTATTAGACCAATAAAGAAAAAGTAATGCTCTTGGGTTCCTCTTCAATGACACAATGTAATTAGGATAGTTTTGTGTAGAAGATAAAGGGAAGTCTAATATTTGAGGCTATAGAGGAATTCACAAACAGATAGTTTCTCAGTATCCTAAATATCAAGTAGCCTGATGGGCGTGTTAGGCCTCGGGTGTGCCCTTGCATTCTCAAAAGGGAAGGTTGTGGCTTCCGTCTTGACTGCAGATGTGACAGGCATCAGAACACTCAACAGCCAACAAGCCCAGAGTGGGTTCAGAGCTGTCTCAAGGCCGAGGACAGATTTCATGGTCCTCCCATCCAGGCTGCTGTCACCATCCCTTCCAAAGGACAGTTGTGGCAAGGTCTCTTCTCTGCCCTCGCCCCCATCTCCTGTTCACTGTGGATGTGGTGTCCACTCCTGTAGCTTAGAGTAGATGATGTTCCCGCCCACTCCCAGAGCCACGGAGCCGAGTCAGCCTCCTTCCGTGCTCCGTCTGCCCAAATATGACCTTTAAAAAGAAAGTGTGTGTGTGTGTGTGTGTGTGTGTGTGTGTGTGTTGTCAGTGCATGTGTGGCGTATGTCAGCACAAGTGTGTACAAGAACACATAAAGGCCAGAAGAGGGTGTCAGACCTCCCTGGAGCAGAACTTAACAGGTTGTTGTGAGACTCCTAAGGTGCTCCTGGGCACCAAACTCAGGTCCTCGGGAAGAGCAGCGAGCTCTCTCCATCCGCAGGGAGCCATCTCTCCAACCCCGCAGGAGGATCTCATGAAAGAAAAGCAACCCTTGAAAAGAAGGGGTTTATGTTAAAGACATTAAACCCCATGAGTGAGTGGCTGTGTTTCTTATCCTGGAGAATCTAGTTACAGGTACAGAGGCTGGGAGGCCCCTGTAACCCCTGCTTCACCCCCCTCTTATTAATATAGAAAGAAAGAGCAGAGGAAAGACCACCAGCTCTGTGCTGTCGAACAGAAAAGACACCAGATTTTAAAATGTTCAGACTTATGATTCTTTTAAAAGGTAACTTCAGAAAGCTGTCCACCCACCCATCAAAGAGGGGAGCTGTTTGAAGCCGCCCCCTCCCCAGTCCCTACCTGCTGATTATTCTGGAAAATATTATATTGACAGAAGTCCATAGGACACAAAGGCTTCTCAGCATTCGGGTACAACCCTGTACCTATCTTGCACTCATACAGATGGGTAACTTTGAAACAATCAAACGCATTAGAAGCTTCTTAATGAGCCGCTATCGGAACAGAAACACGGCAAACTTCAGACAAGTGCTTTTGTGGAAATCCCACCGTCTTTGATCCGAGAGAGTCACGGCAGGGTGGATTTATTTCAAGTTTTTTTTTTATTATTTTTTTATTTTTTTTGGGCATACTGGTCCTCCCGAAATATTGGGAGATATCTTTCTTAGCAAGATGTGGGAGACCACAATGGTGCCATCTCTTTCATTTATCTACAATTTGACAGGAGTGCAGTTTATTAACTTAAAAAGAAGCGGAGACATTATCTGAAGCCTGGCGACTCTGCCGGGGATTGCGTCCCTCTTGTACCAGTGGGAGTCAGCGACATTTTGAACTTCCTCGCCATTAAATGCCTCTCTGAGTGGTGGGAGAGCCTTTATAAAGAAGGCTGCTGCATTTATGATGTAAATTCGTTATTTTGACAGTCTTTGAGATCTGTCATATTCACATCCAATTTAATGCCTGGCCCAAAAAAAAAAAAAGTCCCTTTTCTTTTAGAACACTTTAAAGATTTTCAAAGCCGTTTTCATGTCGCAAGCTATTGTTATGCTTAATACATCCTGAAAGTATTTTAGCAAAGGAACTTACAGGATTCTGTTTTAAGTCATGTTGAGTTTTAAAACATGGCAGTCTTCAAATAGGCTTTGACCAGGCTATCTCTTTTAGATAAGTTAAAAGCTACCCTTGATTTCCGTGTATACAATTAGCCAGCCCAGATGCACTTAGCAGAGAGCACAGCCTCAGGAGCTGGCGCATGTGTTCTTGGGTAGATTGGGTCAGGGGCTCTTCTGGACCGTTGACTATTGAGTTGTTTATTGGTTGTCTTGGCAATCTAGAATACACCTGATGTTTCAACCAGAGGACCCCTCGCCTCCTAGAGAAGCCAACCAACATTAAGAGGTGCACTTCATCCTCACAAGTAGAAGCGGTCCTCTGATGCCTCCGGGGATGCTGCCAAGAGTCTTAGGATGCGCAGGCCAGCCCCCTGCCACAAGGAGTCATTCATCTGTGGTGCTGAGGTGGTAGAAGGAAGACACGGGGGCAGGCAACGCAGGTAAGTCTCTACCCCTAGGCTCTACACAAGCTCTGTCCGGGCCTGTGGACCCACCTAGGAAAAAGAGAGATTGCCAGACCCCACTCTACACTTACTAAGACAGGTTCTCCAGGGAGGGAGCTGTGGGATCCCGTAGGATTCAGATAGTTAGTCTACAAGTAAGCATCTGTCGAATATCACATCGAATCCTGGGCACCTTTTCTTCCGAGTCTCTGTCTTGCTTGGAGTGATTTTTGCTCCATTTTAACAAGCTTGTTTTTGTTTTTTTGTTTTTTGTTTTTCCTGAGTTTGGAATGTCTTAATAATCCTGTGGCTGGCTGGTGGACATAAGGTCCCGTGTGTGTGTGTGTATGTGTGTGTGTGTGTGTGTGTGTGTGTGTGTGTTGGTAAAGTGCTTTGCCTTGCAAGTGTGAGAACCTGTGTTCCCTCCTCAGATGCAAAAGGACCCCCTGGGGCTCAGTGATTAGCCAGCTAGCCTGCTTGGCAAGATCTAAGGCCATGAGAGACCCCCATGTAGAAAAAGAGGGTTAGTAGTGCCTAAGGAACATCAGCCAAGGTTGGCCCCTGGAAAGTGCACACATACGTACATCTATCTACCACCCTCCCTGAATCCTGGAGCTGGTCACAGGCAGCAGCCAATCAGAGCAGACAGCAGCCTCAGCAACAAGTGCGGGGACTCAGAGATCCTCTACTGGGCCCTGAATTAACTCTTCGATGCCCGAATTATGGGGTGAACTGAAAGGCACTGCTGTGGGGGAGAGTAGCTGGGCTATCTGGTGGCACTCAGAAGCCCATAGGCCATTGCCCCTGTGCGGTCAGCCCCAACCAATAAACAATCAGCAAATATGTGCTTTAAAAGATGTCACTTGTAAGGAAGATATGTTTTTCTTGTCTTTCTTGCCTAACAATACAGAACAGCAAGAGGAGCATTTGTACTATACTAGGTATTTTTAATACACTGCATCTGGAGAAAAAGGTGTGTCCAGGACATGCATGGATTTTACACCAATACCAAGCCATTTTATATAAAGGACTTGTGCATCTGCAGGCTTTGAAATCCAAGAGGCCTTGGACCAGACACCCATGGAGTCCAAGGGATAACTATTTTTCAATATTCTTACCACCAGTACTAGTATGTACCTCAGGACCACAGCCTCGGGCAAATCACTGGAGAAAGGATTCTTAAATTTGGGTTTAGACAGCCTGAGTAGGCAGTCCCAGGGGTCCTAACCAAAATCCAGTTCTCTTGAAGTATTAGTTATTTTTTTTTCTTATTACTTTGACCAAATACCTGACAAGATGCTGTTGAAGAATTGGGCTTGGGGCCAATTAAGGCTGGGCTCACAACCAAAAATATAAGAATCGGGCTTCGTAGTGCAAAGTAGTGTATTAGTCTAGCACTTGGGAGGTAGCGAATGGAGGATTAGGCCATTTTCTGCTATGAAGGCAGGGAGAAGAGGAAGAAGAGGATGAGGAAGAAAAAAATAACCAAAGGGAGGAGGGATCTACTTTCTGTCGATTTGAAGGGTGTCGCTCATCACTGTAGGAAGCTGGGCATTAGAAGCCTGAAGCCACATGCTCAGATCTCAGCAGACCAGAATGCACAGGTGGGACAGGAAACAGGCTGCCCCGGTTTGCTTTCTGTCGCTGTGATAAGACACCATGACAAAAAGCAACTCGGGGAGGAAAGAATTTATTTCGATTTATAGGTTCCAGTCCACCATGAAGGAAAGTCAGAGCAGAAACTTGAGCTAAAGAAGAGACCAGGAAAGAATGCTGCTTACTTGCTTGCTCTCTATGGTCTGCTCGCTCGGGTTGCTTTCTTATATATCAAGCTGGACTACCTGGCCAGGGGTGGCCCCACCTTTAGTGGGCGGGACCCTCCTACGTTAATCTTTAGCCAAGAAAATGCCTCACATACACACCCATAGGCCAGTCTGGTGGGGGCGTTTTTTCTCAGTTTAGGTTCCTCTTCCCAGAGGATCCTAGATTGGATCAACTCAAGAAACAAAGAAACAAAACAGTACTACCCGGTGCACAGTGCCAGAAGGTCTGCCCCTTCTAAGACCTACTTTCATTTCCTCCAGCCAGGTTCTACCTCCCATAGATTCCACACCCTCCCAAAACAGCACCACCGGCCGGAAGTCAGGTGTTGAAACGCATGCGCCTGTAGAGGACATTTCACAGTCATGCCGTAAAGCCGGGTTGCAAACTGTCGTGGAAGTCCATGCGGCGAGGCACAGCATTGCAGGGTGGCGACAGAGCTCAGAATCTGCATGCAAGCAAGCTCTCCAAATAGGCTGTGCCCTGGCTGAAACAGAAAACCTTGCAGGAATTGTCCCTAAAATTGAAGGACATTCTGGATTTGGGAGTGGCTGTATGGATTACGTGGTTGAGAACTCGCCCCTCTGGGTAGTCGATGAAGGAAGGCTGACGTTTGGGTTCATTTTGGTAGAATCCAAAACCCGAACGTCTTCGTTTTCAACTCTTGTCTTCCAGCCAAAGCAACCTTCCCAGGTTCGCTAATCCCCATGACTGAGTGGATTTCAGTGGGGTCCTCGCTCCTTTATCAATTGGCGAGATATTTTCATCTCCTATGAAGGTCTTTCCGCAACTCTCCTTCAAAGGCCAAGTCTGAGAAAGAAGGGAAAAAGAGTTTCAGAGTGTGAGTTTACAGATGTCTTATCTCCTGGTGGGGGTGGGGAGGCAGAGTCCAGGAAGCCAAGGAGAGGCGCTCAGTTACATCAGCCTAATCCATCCAGGCTAGGCGATCAACAGTCACTTAAAAGATCTAAAAGATCTCTCCTACAAAGAGAGATGAAATCCTCGCTTCTTCAGTCACTGGATCCAGGCTGGTGATTTCTGATGCAGAGAACTGTCCTTTATGGGGTGTTAATTACTGAACTCTGAAGCGGAGATGTGTGAATGGCTGTCTCTCTCTCTCTCTCTCTCTCTCTCTCTCTCTCTCTCTCTCTCTGGCTTTCTCTCTCCCCACCCATCTTTCCGTGTGTGTGTGTGTGTGTGTGTGTGTGTGTGTGTGTGGTGTCTGTATCATCAGGAAACGGGGTCTTCCTTCCACCTGTCTTAAGAAGAGAGAAGATGACTTTAGCAACCATTATTACTATTTCTGAGTTACGTCAGGGATGGGAGGGCCAGCCAAGGGTGGATTTTTTTACCAAGTCCTTGCCATTCCTCTTGTCTGTCAAGATGAAAGGTATAATTCTTTTTTTTTTTTTTCTCACCAAGGTAAACCCTGTTCTTCTCTGTGATTCTTGTGGAGAAAGGAAATGTTGCATTCCAGTGACTCAGAAAGGGCAGGGTTAGTGCATCGAGAGGCACAAAAAGGAACCAGCGGTAGGGGAGAAGGCAGATCCTCCGTGCCAGCCCTGAACAGTGCACGTGCTCGGGGACAGAGCCACCACGCTGTGGGCTCCTGCTTGGCGCAAGTGAGGCTTGTCTGGAAAACAACAAAAATCTCAAACAACTTTGGAACTCGGCCTAACAGGCTCAGGTCAGCGTCGGAATGGCACACACCACAGAAACCACCGTAACAGTGTTTAGGAGGGAGAGGGTGCCCCGCAGTTTGGTTAAGCCATGGGGCACTTCCTCTCCAGAAAGCATATTTAATCATGCGTAAGTATAGGTTTCTTGTGACAGGGGACCAGTTACTCTCGTCCTTGCCATTCCCACAGAAGGGCCCGGCTTTCTCACTGTTGATGCCTCAGAGTTAGAGGCTGCCCAGCAGTCATGGCCTTCTGCCTGGTTCTGGTACACACTGGGGACGATCCTCTCTTTGAAGTGTCTGCATGTCTCGATGGAGCCATTGGGGGTAAGAGACGGTGTAGGCTGGTGTCCACTGCTGGGCAGAGCCTGGATTTTGAAGGACTTGGGGATACTGTCTAAGCCACCCAGTGGCGTGAGATGCAATAGCTCACACCTGTTTCTATCCACGGGCTCTCCGGAAATTGTTGGCCCACTTTCTTTTCCAGTTTCCTTGTTGCCAAGTAGGGATAGCAAGATCCTAAGCTGGATTGAGGACCAGATAAAGGTTTTGTTCATGGGAAGGGCTTATAAGGGTGATAGAAGCCAAGCGTGGTGGTATACATCTGTAATCCCAGCACGCCGTGGGCTGAGGCAGGAGGAGCATGAGTTCAAAGCCAACCTGGGCAGCTTAACAAGACTCTCACTTTGAAGTAAAAAAGTGAAACTAAAGGGGCATCTATTATACACGAGGACTTCAGATTCTGGCTTCCCAGTACCCCCAACAAGAAGCAGTGCTGACACCAGCAGGATGACTTTATCCGACAAGCTTGATATCCTGAGTCCGATCCCGAGTTCTCCCATGTCAAAAGGAGAGAATGGCTTCTAGAAGTTGTCCTCTGACTCCGGCATGTACACCATGGTATGGTGTGGTAAACCTCCACAAAATAAACATTAAAAAAAAAAAGTCTTTTGAGAATGATGGTATGTGGAAATCCCATAGGACGTTAGCAACCAGATTATCCTCCTCCTTGTGTCTTATAAGGAGTTTCATCATCTTCTGACCTGGACCACCATATAAAAGGGCGAAGAAGCACACAAAGGCCTTCAGCTCAGTGGCGCACAGTGGAAGCAACGAGGTTCATTCGCAAGAAGATGGGGGAAAGGATTCGGGGGTGGGGGTGGGGGTTGTTGTCTGTTCTGACTACTATGCACAGGGATGTATGTAGGCCAATCTGACCTTCATCTAAGCAGGGCGAGACCATCCTGATGGCTTCCTGTGGTCTGTGTCCCACGTCAACAGTAGAGTTTATCTCTCAATCTATTCCCTTATTCACTCTCCAACATAAAATGCGCGAACCTCCCTTACATCCCTGATGAGTCCCGCAGACCTCTGTGTGTGTCTGTCTCCCCACAGAAGCTGGCACCATCTCCCTGGAGCAAAAGTCGGGGTTCAACTCCCCGTTGGAGCCTCTCCTGGAAAATGAGACTGATACCTTTCCACACCTACAGACACCTCCTTCATGAGGCCTCTTCCTTCTGTGTTCACCCCTTCCAGCCAGCCACACTGAGCCACTTCCTGGTCCTTGTCTTGCGAGGCTCCACCTGACCTCTGTATCTTTGTCCTGTGGTGCCACAATTCTGCATCTCCAGACTGATTGATTCTCCCTTCCAGGTCTCAGCCCAAGGGTCACCACCTCAGAGGGTAACTTGCCAGGTGCCTGTTTCTGTGTGCGTTTGCCCTGATCTTGTTGTGGTTTAGCCCTGGGCTTGTATTTTGACGCTAATTCCACTCCTGGGAGGGGCTGCAGATGAGTTGCCTTGTGAACCTTCTTCCCACCTTAACTTTCCAAATAAAGGCTTGAGCCAATGATTGGGCAGGAGGACGCCTGAGGATGGAGGATCGCAGGGGAAGGGGGAGGAGCTTCGGAGGATTGAGAGGAAGGGGAAGGATGCGGGGGCGGAGGGGGGGGGATTGACAGCCTGGAGAGAAACTCATGGCCTGGAGAAACTGCAAGTTATATGGGATAATATAGATGGGAATAGAGTAGTGTCTATTAGACTAGACCCAATCTAGTCTTATAGTTTGTATTGTTACTGATTGAGTTGAGATTTCTTTTACTGGGTAATTGGGTTGGAAACAAAGTAGCAACATGATCTCTCTGAACTTTAGCCATGCCTATGTGTCTCCATCGTAAAGTTTGCTCCCTGGCCTAGAGTAAGTCATAGATGCCTGTGGCATATGAAAGCAAACACTTGTTATCTCCTTGTTTGTTTTATGGCCTTGTGTAGCCCAAGCTGCCCTCAAGGTTCCTTTGTAGCCAAGGATGACCTTGAACTTCTGATCCTTCATCCTCCGACTTCCAAGTGCTGGTATTACAGCGGGAGCCACCATTACTGGTTTAATATTTCTTAATGGATGGATAAAGCACTACCCTGCCTGCATCCTGTGGATTCTGTGATGTGTGTGTGTGTGTGTTTGACATAAGGGGGAAGACTCATATCCACATCTAAGAACCGCTCCACTCCATCCTGGCAGCCTCAACCTCCTGAGCCTTAGTAACTTCATCTGTGAAATGGGACCCAACAAGCCTCTCCTTCGTTTTTGGGCAGGGTCAGCCAGGCAGCGGTTTGCAGTTAGTGCTCACTACATGGTCACGGGTTGGCATGGGGCGGGGATACAGATGGTCCCAGCGCTTTCCCTCTCAAATGCCAGTCTTCTTCAGCAGTCCTCACGTTGATGACTTTCTCACGAGCTAAATTAGCTGCAGACATTTTACCTGCAGGGGAAAACTTAGCTTCCAGATAGCAGGCACCAATCATAAGGTTGGTGGGCTTGCGGGCCAAGAGCAGAGGACTCAAGAGAACTGATCCCCCAAAACACTCAAGAGTAAGACAGGGAAGAAGCCATCCAGAGCCAGGGCAGTCCACTGTGGCGGGACTGTCATAGAACCGTCAGCAGCGCAAATAATGACACAGAGGCTTATTAATGTTTTCAAGCCTTTTGCTAGGCAGTCTCCAGGCTACTCTAACACAGCTAATCCTGACACAATCCACCGCGTGGCTCCCACCATGTGGCTAGGTCTACCTCTCTGCTCCACTCTGGTCTGTCAGTTTATCTCTGTGTCCCGAAAATAATTCTTTCCCAGAGTCCTCTCTCTCTCTGCCTGGAAATTCTGCTTTCCACTTCCTGCCTAGCTATTGGCCATCAGCTTTCGATTAAAGCCAATCAGATACAAGTCTAGATTGTGTAAGTCAGGTAAAGAAGGAGCAAGTAAATATGAGACCCGTGACAGGCCATTAGCTCTCTGCTGGTACAGAACTAACAAATGAATGTAGAGAGACACACATGTACACGGTGTACCCCAACAGACCTCCAGGTGTCTTCCACCCTAGAGACCACAAAAGGCACCAAGATTCCATCTCTGTCAGCAGATGACAGGGCAGGACCCGGGCGCTGACTCCATGAGGCTGAAGAAGAGATGGTTTGAAAGCAGCACAAAAGACTGTGTAGTAGAAAAGCAGGCAGAGCTGAGGCTAGAACTGGAGCAGAGCTGGGCTCAAAGGTGACAGGGAAGGTGAGAGGGTCCACTTTCAGTCTAGAACCTGGTTATCTACCCCACCTAGAGCATACACACACACACTCGTGTGCACACACACATACATACACACAGATACATACACAGAGACAGATACAAACACACACACATATACAGACACAAATGCTCACAGATAGACACACAAACACAGACACACACTCAAACACACATAGACACACAAACACACAAACACACACAAGCACATAGACACACTTGAACACACATAGACACACACAAACACACACAAGCACATAGACACACTCAAACACACATAGACACACAAACACATACATAGACACACACAGACCCACACACAGAGATAGACAGACACAAATATATAGACACAAACATACACAGATGACACAAACACACAGACACACATACATATACACTCAAACACATACAGATACAACCACACACATAGACACACAGACAGACAAACAAACACACACACTCACCCCTATAGGCACATATACAAATACACACACAAACACGAATATAAACACAAAAACACACACCAGGCACATACTCATACTCACATAGACACAGACACACATACATACAGACAGACACAGATACACACACAGACACACAGATACCAGATACATACTCACACTCACACAAACACACACAGTTTCTCTTTCTCTCTCTCTCTCACACACACACCATACACACACACCATACACACATACCATACACACACACACACACACACACACACACACCATACACACACACCATACACACATACCATACACACACACACACACACACACACACACATACACACACACCATACACACACACCATACACACACACACACACACACACACTTGCCTCAAGTGCCTCTACTTGTCCCAGGTCGCAGCCCAGGCTGCCCTCCAAGAGGAGCCTGTGGGATGGCCGCGGTCACCTTGACCATGTTCCTGGCTAGCCTCCCTTGCTGTGTTGGGGCTTGGGCCTCCTGCTCCAGGCCTTATCTCCGCCATCACCTGCGTCACACAGCGGCTGCCTGGATTAAAGAGCTCAAGTTGGGAAAACACTTTGAACTGCATGGATGAAAGGCCTCGAAGAAGAGTGTTGGAAAAGGAGCAAAATAATGAGCCTTGGGATAAAGGGCCACTCTCTGCGAGGTGGTGCCAGGAACGTCCCTTGACTTCTCGGAACTCCCGTCACCCTTTAATTCACAACTTCTGCAGCAGCCGCGTCTTCTGACCTCCCCGACTCTGCCTGCCCACCCCCTCCATATACCTCTGAAAGGGAGGCAAATCCTCCTTCTGCCCTAAGCGAACAAGATTTCTGTGGACTAAACAGGGCAATACTGTTGACCTTTTCCTGACTTAGAAAAAACACCCATTAGAGGACTCAGCTCCACCTCCATTCACCTATTGAGTCCAGGTGAGGAGGAAGACTCTATCTAGGAAGACAAGCATCAGTGGAAAGACAGTGGAGAATAAAGACTTCCATCCAATGTCTGCTGAGGAAAGAGGCCTACGAAGTTATTTTTTCCTTAAAGCAGCTCAGAAGGCAAGGTTGTGTGTGAAACACACACACACACACACACACACACACACACACGTGGGAGCTCACTTGGCAGGGGTGGGGTGGGGGTGTGGTGTCCTGGGCTCTGAAACAGGTTCCTAGGGACAGACCTGAGTGTTCTGCTGGGTAGCTGGGAACCGGGGTGTGGTTTGCACCTTCCTGGAAGGGTGTCTCTAGGTTGTCATCTGGTAACGGTGCAAATTAAGGTGAAGAGCAGGCAAATTCTGCAGCCCCCTTCTGGAGCTGTCTGGAGTGACAGTTTTTGGTGGGGATCTCAGTGGAGCACCCCTTAACTGGTTTGGAGGGTGAAACATGGCAGAGCGTGAGGGGGGAGGGGTGCTGGCCCGGAGGGACTCACGGTCCAGACGAAGTCACCAAGAGAGAAGCCCGTGGGAAGCACCTAGCCCATGATTCTGGAAGAGTCTCCTTGCTGGCAATCTCTCCCTCCCTCTCCCTGGAGTCCAGGATGCTTGGTGCCATTACAAAGGACATGAAGTGGAGGCTTAGGGGGAAAAGCTGATGCTGTCTCTCCTCTGGATTAATAAAAGCTTCGGGAAGAGAAACAATGAGCAGTTGAAGCCCTTTGCCGATGACCTAGATGGGACATCTGTATCTATAGCAACGCCAGAGGCACAGGTGGACTGTGCCTAATTGTCTGAACATGATTCTTCCCCTACTTCTTAGGGGACTTAATAGGACTCCATTCCTCCCTCGATATTCCAGTAGGGAACCAGGGTGCTCTAGGAGGTGGGAGGTGGGAAGAAGGAGTTCAAAGACAGGATGGGCTTTTAAAGAGGCTTCCTTTGAAAGGAGCACCAGTGGGCCAGGAATGGGGACATGGCTCAAGGGCTAAAGGTGCATGCTTTGCAAGCAAGAGGGCCTAAGTCATATCCTCAGCACCCGCAGCATACAGTTGGTGCTGGGACACAGACACAGATCTCCAGAACTCACACATCAGTCAATCTAGCCCTTCTGAGAGCTATGGGTTCAGTGAGAGACCCTGTCTCACAAACATAAGGCAGACAGCAATAGAAGACATATACAAACTTATACCTGCATGAACACATAACACACACACACACACACACACACACACACACACACACACACGAGTCATTATAAAGAAACCAGGCAGTAAAACTGTTTGGACACATAGATGGCTTTTTCAAATATGGATTATTGTCTTTCCTTTTTTCCTGTTTTCTCTGAGAGAGAGAGAGAGAGAGAGAGAGAGAGAGAGAGAGAGATTGAGAGAGAGAGAAATAGATAAATGATAGATGATAGATGGATAGGTAGATAGATGGATAGATAGATGATAGATAGATAGATAGATAGATAGATAGATAGATAGATAATAGATCAATAGATGATAGATAGATTGATCGATGATACATAGATAGATAGATAGATAGATAGATAGATAGATAGATAGATAGATGATAGATAGATAGATAGATAGATAGATAGACAGACAGATGATACATAGATGATTGAGGACTGAAGATTAATTGACTGAGTTTGACTGGTTAAGTTCTTGCTTTACAAGCACAAGGACCTGAGTTTGATCCCCAAGGCCCACACAAATATACTGGGCATGATGGTGCATACCACAAGCCCAGTACTGGGGAGGTGGACATGAGGATCCTTGGGGCTCATTGGTCAGCCAATTCTGCCTAATGGGCAAGTTCCAAACTAATGAGAAAACATGTCTAAACAACAACAACAAAAGCTTGGGGACATCTGAGAAACAACATGCAGCCCACAGGATTGTCACCAGATCCTCACATACAGGCATGGCCATACACATACATGTGACCCTGTACATGCCCTTACCTACCCATACACATATGCACAAGCAATGTTTTGGAACATTGGAAAGTGTGTTATATGCATTGTGTCTCTTTGCCTTTCCATATTCTGACATGTATTTGCAAACAACCAAGACCTGTGTGTGTGTGTGTGTGTGTGTGTGTGTGTGTGTATGATTGTATGAATGGATGGATATTTGCCCCTGTTCTCCCACTTGCTTGTGGAGGCCAGAACAGGATGCGTGTCTTCCTCGGTACCTCTCTACTTATTACCTTGAGATAGGATCTCTCACTGGACCGGGAGGGAACTCACATGGTTTGGCCAGACTGACTGGTCAGCAAACTCTATCACCAGTGTTCTCTATCGATTCTCCAGTGCTCAGGCCATAGACATGTTTCTTCTTCTTCTTCTTCTTCTTCTTCTTCTTCTTCTTCTTCTTCTTCTTCTTCTTCTTCTCCTCCTCCTCCTCCTCCTCCTCCTCCTCCTCCTCCTCTTCCTCCTCTTCCTCCTCCTCGTTCTCCTTCTTCTTGTCCTTCTTGTTCTTGTTCTTGTTCTTGTTCTTGTTCTTCTTCTTCTTCTTCTTCTTCTTCTTCTTCTTCTTCTTCTTCTTCTTCTTCTTCTTCTTCTTTTTCACTTTCTTTGTCTTCTTCGCCTTGTCTTTGCCTTCTTTGTCTTCTTCTCCTCCTTCTCTTCTTCCTCCTGCTCTTTCTTCTTCTTCTCTTCCTCCTCCTCCTTCTTCTTCATCTTCTTCACCTTCTTCATCTTCATCTTCATCTTCTCCTCCTCCTCTTCTTTCTTCCTCCCGCTCTTCTTCTTCTTCTTCTTCTTCTTCTTCTTCTTCTTCTTCTTCTCCTTCTCCTTCTCCTTCTCCTTCTCCTTCTCCTTCTCCTTCTCCTTCTCCTTCTCCTTCTCCTTCTTCTTCTTCTTCTCCTTCTTCTTCTTCTTCTTCTTCTTCTTCTTCTCCTTCTTCATCATCTTCTTCTCCTTCAATGTGGATGGGAAGTGATGAGCTGAGGGAAGGAGAGAGGAGGTGGGGAGCAGAGAGAAGGAGAGGAAACAACAGTCAGGATGTAATGTATGAGAGAATGAATTGATTAAAAAAGAAAGAAAGAAACTAGGGGCTGGAGAGAGGGCTTAGTGATTAAAAGCACTGACTGCTTTTCCAGGGGTCCTGAGTTCAAATCCCAGCAATGACATGGTGGTTCACAACCATCTGTAATGCCCTCTTCTGGTATGTCTGAATTCAGTAATAGTGTATTCACATGCTTAAAATAAATAAATCTTTTTTTAAAAAAAGAAACTAAAAAATATATTAGATTCATGATCTATACAAAAACAAAGGCAAAAAAATTGAACCCAGGTCCTCACGTTTGCACAACAGGAGCCCTTAACCTTGCGATGCCTCTCGAGGTCCCAACTTCTTACATCTCCCAATAAATTACCAAATTTAGGAAATTCCCGATATGCCAATACTTTCTCTAGTCTCTAGTCTGTGCCCTATAATGCCACGGTTACCCAAGCAGTAGCATACAGTGGCCTCTGTGTTCACAATCCTCCCTCAGTCATGTAAAGCAAAGGTGACTTCTAGGCCTAAACCTATCACTGCCAGTGCTCACGGTGTTCTGGGTTTTATGCCCTGCACTGGGTTTCAGGAGGGACTTTTGGTTGGGGCCGTGGCTCAGTGGATAAGAGCTCGTGGTGTGAAATCATAAGGACCTGAGTTCGAATCCCCAGCATTCCCATTAAAAACAAATAAACAAAACAACCTATAACATCCACATGCCTAGAACATTAGCATGTGGTCTGATCCCCAGAACCTACAGAAAGTGAAATGCAATTCCACCCAGTGTTCCAATGGGCAAGATGAGGGGCTCGGAAAGGAGAGCCCCCAATTCAAGGGCCATCTAGCCTGGCATACACGGTACCTGACAACAGGTAACCTTTGCTTCAAATAAGGTGGGCACTGAAGAACCATACTCAAGGTTATCTTCCGACCACACCAGCACCGTGGCACGCTCACAAACATGAATGTGTACGTGCACAAATCACATACATAAAGACCAAAAAGGATTCCCCGAAAGATGCAGTTATAGGAAAGGATGCAAATAAGATGTAGTACCAGAGAAAGATGAAATATGACAGGGGAGGAAATTCTAAAGCCGGCATAAAGTTATTTCCCAAGGACTTACTAAACATGCCGTGGTGTTCGTTGCTATAAGCAAATAGGGCTTTGCCCCAAAGCTTCCTAGAACCCGAAAGAAGCAATGAGAAAAGAACAGGATTGAATTGTCAGGACCACAGAATAGTCCCCAGTGAGAACCTTTGTCTTACAGTAGCCTTTTCTTTGTAATATTGGTGTCTGTAGTTCCGGATTATGGCACATACTCTCTTCCCAGCTGCTCCTCCAAGCTCGTGCCTGCTTGAGCTTGGAGCTAAAGGGAAACAGATGCTGGGAGACGCCACAGAGGCCCTGTAAGTGGTGACTTCAGACATCTGCGTGTGCCTTTGACTGTTGCTTCTCCACTGTGTAGCAGAATAATTTCTCCGGGGGGGGGGCAGCCTCATCTTTCTGACCCTCAGTGTCTCTCTAGGGCTCAGAATAATCCCAAGTACAGAGTGAGTGCCCAAGAACCCGCGTTTGTCCATGAATGCCCCAAAGAGTAAGTCTCTTCTCTCTACAGAACCCATTGTGCCAGCCTTTCTTCCCCCGTGGATGCCTCGCATTCGGAAGGAGCTGGAACTCTTTCTCTCTTGACCGTGGGATCCAAGCCTTCCCAGGACAGCTGGGCGTCTGGTGGACACTCTATAGCCTTTGCTGACAGATGGACGTTGGCACTGGCCGAACTGGACAGGAACGGCGGCTGGCGTGGCACGGGAAATGTAGGACGTCCTCCTGCCTCCTCTCTGAGCCATCTGGGCCACACCCGCCTGTTAGGGGACCAGTGGCGCCAGTGTGCCTTGTGAGTGAGAGTGGGCAGCCCTTCGCCTGCCTCCCTCCCCCCCCCACCCCGGGTGCGCAGAGCCGCCACAGGCGCCACATTGCACCAGATGCTGGACTTCCAAAGGCTCATCACCACGCCATCCCCAACACCTGGAGATCCCGGGGGGGGGGGAGGGGGGAGAGGCAGGGAGGCGTCTTGCCTGGCCATATATACCTCTACAGCCACTTCTCTGTGTCCTGGCCCTCTCCCCTTCCCCAGCCCCGACACTAGGCTGCTTCTTGTTTCCAGGGGATTGAGTCAACCTCCACCACATCTTTTATTAATATTAATTCTAAAAAAAAAATATTTTTTAGTGCTATTTACCATCTGTTTTCCCCCCTTGGCTGAAAATAATTGGAGATGAAACGCCCCGCTGTTCATCCCCCGCATCGTCTCAGAAGGAACAAGAGGCAGAGACAATGGACTGCGTTTCTTTTCCCCAAGCAGAGCAAGCTGCAGTAAACATGCCTAGCTGGGCTGCCGACGCCACACGGTCCCGTATGAGCTGCAGAATTCAGGTTCCGGTCCATCCCAGTCCAGAAAAATGTTCCGGGTGCAAAGAGGCCCTTTGCTCTCCTATTGGGCGTGTTTGCTGGTTTCCCTCCCTCCCAACAATGTGTGGCTCATTTGATGTTCTGCTAACGTGTGGACCATCTGTAAATATAAATAACCGAGTCTTGATTCCATTAGAGGCCTGTGAATGGAATGAAAGCATTCCAAACCAACTCTGCCACGAGGCCAGGGGCCTGACAGGATCGGGCTGTGAGGAAGGAAGGGGACACCGTGTCACTCACTCTCTCCCTGGTGCGCTGGCCTCTCAGATTCCCGGGTGATGGGCTGTAAGCCTCCCTAGATCCCTTTAGAGGCCCAGAAACTTATGTCAGCTGTTGGAAGGGACCTTCCGTCGGGGCCGAGGGGAGCAGAGAAACAGCATAAGGCTTAGTCCAGAGGCTGTGGAGATGGCTTTGGTGGGTAGAACGCTGGCCAAGCAAATGTGAGGACCCGAGTTTGGATCCCTGACACCCATTTAAAAATGGGTATAAGGCACATAATGTGACCCCAGCACCGAGAGATTGGGAGTGAAGAAAAGAGGACACACACAGACACACACATATATCTCACCCACACAAGCCCATATATACAATACACAGGCACACACATCTATTCCATAACAACAACAAAGCAAAAAAATACAAAACAAACAACAACAACAAAACAGAGACCAGAGCGGGCAAGGATAGGTCTACCAAACCCGGCCAGCATCCTTGTGCTGGGTTGGTCTGTGCTAGGCCCGAGAGCTCAGCGATGCAGGAGCAGCAGCCTCCAGCAGTGGGCCTCGGAGCTGCTGCGAGACAGTCACTGCGGCTCTGATGGATACTTTGTTCCCTGCGGCTCTGATGGATACTTTGTAGCCATGATGCTGAACTTTCTCGCTTGTAAGCCTACACCGCAACTCTGGGGAAGGGGGGGTGTGGGGGGGAGGGAGGCAGAGCTCCGAGCAAAGCAATTCCCACTGCTACACAAGCTCCACATAGACAGGAGTGGGATGTGGCTTCCACAGGCTCCTGATTTTCTCCGGAACTGGTGCCTTTTCCAAAGGGCTCTCTGCCTCTTACCCTCGACTTGGGGGTAGGGGAGAGGGGTCCCACATCTCGATAGGTCCCTGTGGATATCTAAGCTTGACCCCCAACTTCTGTGTTTCTCCCCACTCCTTGAGAAAAATAAAATCAGGATCTTTTCACCCTGGGTATAGACTGCAGGCTTCCTTTCAGTATCTTATGTTGAAAACTGATCTGTCATGAGATGGGATTTGAAGGTGGGGGTGGGGTGGGGGGGTGGGGAGTGGCCGGCCTGGAGTTCCATTGGGCCTACAAGCTCCAAGAATCCGCCTGCCTGTCTCTGCCTCCCCAGGGCTGGCATTACAAGCGTTCCACTCTGCCTAGTTTGGTGAGGCTTTTGTCAGATTGTCTGATGGATCTTTTTTTTTTTTTTTTTTTAATGTAAGATGAGGATCAGACTCGGGTCCTTGTGTTTGTAAGACAAGCGCTTCACCAGCAGGGCCGTCTCCTCAGGCCAGAGGCTACTGACTTTGGAGAGTCAGGTGAACTTCATCAGCCTTCAAAACTGAAATGCATGTGAGTGTTTAAGCCGCCCACCCTTGCAGGGAGAATACACCCTTGCTGTGTTATCTAAAGCTTGCCCCAAGAATGGCTCCAAACTCTGCCTGTGCCTTCCCAAAGCCTAGGCGTCCAATCACTGCACCTTCCAGAGCCCAAATGGCCTCTGGATAGCTCTCTCCAACTCCTAACCTCAGACTGCATCCTACATCATGAGCCTTCCCAAACTCCAGCCCGAAGGGTTTGGAAAGCCAGGCAGTGTTAGTACACACCAGCCTTTATGGAAACGTGTCTCCCTGAGTACAATACTGTGCTGTTCCATACCCAAAAGGATCCTGTCTAGGGACCAGAGAGATGGCACAGGGGTTACAAGCACTGGCCACTCTTGCTGAGGACCTGGATTAGGTTCCCAGCACCTACTGGTGTCTCACAACTGCCTTGTGCTCTATGGGATCTGATGCCCTCTTCTGGCCACCCTGAGCACTGCACTCACCTGATACATGTACAACCTTACGCATACACATAAACACAATGTGGTATATATACACAATGGAGTACTATGCAGCCATAGAAGCAATGAATTCATGAAATTCTTAGACAAATGGATGGAGCTGGAGAACATCATACTAAGTGAGATAACCCAGTCTCAAAAGAATACCCATGGTATGAACTCACTGATAAGTGAATATTAGCCTAGAATCTTGGAACACCAAAGACACAATCCACATATCAAATGATGTCCGAGAAGAAGAAAGGAGTGGCCCTGGTTCTGGAAAGGCTCAATGCATCAGTGTAGGGAAATACCAGAACAGGGAAGTGGGAAGGGGTGGATGGGGGGACAGGGGGAGGGAAAAGGGCATATGGGACCTTTGGGGGGCGGGGAACCAGGAAAAGGGAAATGAAATGTAAATAAAGAATATATCCAATAAAAAGAAAGAAAAAGAAAGAAAACAGAAGTTCGAATAGATATATAAATACCAAGGAGGTTGAATCAGTCTTTATTTTTATTTTACTTTTTTACTGTTTAAGGAATTTTTATGAAAGCAAGAATTTTATAATCCAAATTACATTTCCTTGTTCAGTCATCAGTTCTTCTACTTAGAACAGAAATGACATCCCAAGCTGTTCCACAGTAAAGAATTACAAGATTAAAGAAAGGGATGCTTTAAATTTTTGTTCTTTGCTGAAAATTCTTTTCCCCAGGTATATAAAACATTAATTTGTTTTTATATTTTACTATTTTTTTCGTTTTTGTTTTTGTTTGTTTTAAATCCAAGTAATCTAGGGCTAGCACTGTTTTCTAAACCTGGCATTTGCTCGGTACATAAGGGTCAAAGTTTCCTTTCCTTTTTTTATTTATTTTATATTTTGCAAATTTCTTCATAACATTTAAATTTCTCGATGGTTAAGATATTTTTCTTCTGTGAAGCACGATGAGTCTCTGTTCATTGTCCCTGATCAATTTAAACGGTTGGGAGATCAATGGCACTGTTCAGTGATTTCTGGGCAGTCCAGTCTTTAATTTTTTAAAGGAATCTGTTTAGACAGACAAGTTTGAGACACTGGATGTTAGGAGCAGTGTTGGAGTCCTAATCTCCAGAGTGGCTGTGTTTGGAGTTGGTCCCTAAGTAATTAAACTGGTAATTATGCTGAAAAGAGATGGACTCTGACTCTGTACATTCAGTGTACTCTTTAGGAAAAAAAAAACAGTCAGCTTTCTGGAGTGCCCTCGTCGCTTGAGCGTGCTCCCTCTAGTGCTTCCCTCCTCTCCTCCCTGCTTTCCCTCCTCCTTCCATCCCTTCCTACCCGACTCCCTTTGCCCTTTGCACACATGCCAGGGAGAAATCACATGGACATAGTGAGAAGACAGTCATATGGAATTCTACAGGAGGGACTCGGTCCCACTTGACCCAACCTTGACCTCTGGCTTTCAGAACCAAAAGAAATGTCAGTGAAATTTCAGTTGTTGAAGCTACCCAAGCACTATTACGTCGTCAGAGAAGCTACAAGAGAATATACTTCATGAAACCGCACAGGTTTTTAAAAAAGAATTTCATCCATTTTCCCCCCACTCATTTGATTCACAAATACTTTCCGAGCTCCTACTAGATCAAATGCTGGACTGGCCATTTGGGATATCGTGGTGCCTCGGGTGTCCTTTGACCCTGTCTGTCTGAGGATGTGCTGGTGTGGTTCTCAGATGGCCTGCGTCACATCCACTCCCCACACCCATGGGTCCAGAGTCATCGTGCACATTCTTAAGAGTGTGCAGAGGGCAAAGGGGGTAGGGTAGAAAGGGATGGAAGGAGGAGGGAAACAGGGAGGAGAGGAGGGAGCACTAGAGGGAGTACGCTCAAGCAATGAGAGCACTCCAGAAAGCTGACTGCTTCTCCCCCCCCCCAAAAAAAAGCACACTGAATTTACAGGGCCAGAGTCCATGTAATTTCATTGTAATTTCATCAATCATCTTGACTGATGTTTTTGTCCAATTGGGAGGTGCCCTGCCTGTCATCTGATCCAGCAGAACTGGGCACTCAGTCAAGGTACTGAGGGCTAGCTGAACACTAAGAAAGTTCAAAAGCAAAAGAAAAGCGAGCGGATTAGAAGATCGCCATTTGTCAGGAGGAGGCAGGAGCTTTAGAGTAAGACCGGCCTTGAAGACGAGTTGGCTGCTACCATCTCTGATCATTGCTCGACATCTGTAGGCCTCCATTTATTCCCAGGTAAAATAGAATACCAACCCTCAAAACAAAGTTCTTGGTACCCACAGTACCTGACAAAGATGAAAACCATCATCGAGGTCTGCATGAATCGTGCTCTTGATGGGCAGAAATCAGATCAGCATCACAACTGCTCTGATCTAAGACTCATATGCTAAGCAAGACTCATAGCCCCCTCTGAAAGCTGCTTGCACACTAGAAGCCAGCGTTCTACCAAGGACTCCATGCAAGGATTACATGTGAGAGCCCCTCAGAGCCCCTCACATCTAGGGGTATTTTCCTCTTTCCTCTACATGGGGATTCACAGTGATTCCATAGAACTTGATCAACAGTTTCCATTAATTTGATGCTAAATTTTACATACTGTAGCAGAGATCTGATTACAAAAGTCAAATTTCACCTGTCCCCTAGTCTGACAATAGCTACTCTGTTCTTTGATCTACATGTTCAAGATGGGCTAGTATTGGTTTCCATGCTCTTTTCTGCCCTATTGTGCCCCGACGGGGCGGGCTGGGCTCTTACAGGCATGTGCTTCAAGAGCGCCTTGCTGGTTTCTCTGTCCTTGGTTCTGGGAAAGGTACTCAAAGGCTCCAGGTTCGGGTCTTATCCTCACACCAGTGGGTAGTAAGGTTATTAGGAAGGTTGTAGTTTACTTGAGGCTTCCCTGATAAGCCATCAAAAGCTGGGTGCTTTAAACTACCGACATGCCTGGCTTATAGCTCTGAAGCTACAAGTCCAAAGCCAATGTCTGAGCAAGTCTGACTTCTTCGGAGGCCTCCCTCGCTCCTGGGCTTAGCCGTCCACCTTCTCTCTCTCTGGCTTCACACGGTCTTTCCTTCCTGAGGGTCTACTTGTAATAATGTATTTTTCTTATGAAGATACCAGTCACACCCAGTTAGGATCCAGGGACTATCATTAAAGTCTCTTCAAAGACTCCCTCTCCAAGTACAGTTACAACTTGGGATCTCAGGGGTTAAGACTTCAGTATATGAATGGGAACCAGTAACACAATCCAGGTCAAAACTCTGATGGGTAAAAGGGGCAGGATAGCTATGCGATAGATATTACATGAGATGCACTAGTGTAAAAAGTGTGGTGTAGGTCGGGGTTCTAGTCATTTGGAAAGTTCACAAGGCATGGGGGTACACACTTGTAATCCCAGCACTTGAGAGGAAGAGGCAGGGCGATCAGGAGTCCAAGGCCACAGGTTCAAAGTCAGCCTGTGCCGTCTCCAAAAATTGAAAAGAAAACCAAGAAAGCTCTCATTATTAATAGAATTCTCCAGGGCCATTCGGTGCAGGATGAGATGAGAAAGGCTTTTTCAAGGACTTGGTCCCATAAAGGACATTTGCTGTTGGGGCTACAGCTGAAATACCACGACTCCCTTAGCATGAAGCCCGTATCTACTGCCCACTAGGGAAATGAACTCCAGCCATGACATAACTCCTGCGTCAGACCTTGACCTCTTCATATGAAAGGCTGGAAATGATAGGACCACTAAGTCCTCACCAGAAAGCTGGACAAGGTCATACAAAGTGGCCAATCCATGCATACTATTGGTTATTACTTCCAGGTGGCCCCTGGCCAGGTCACAGATGGCATGAAAGCCTGGGCTAAGGAAATATCTATTTGCTTACACTCCTGCATGGGTTATTCAGGACTTTCCCCGTGTTCTCTACCCAAGGCAGAATGATCCTCGTCCCTTTCGCCTTTCTGCACGAAGCCCAGTTTCCAGGTCTTTGAGCATGTCTGTGGCTCTGCCTGGATCCTCTCCAGCTTCTTCAAGCCTTTTCAGGCGGGGGTGACACAGACTCCACTCAACATTGTAATGAGGAGCTAACGGACATGGGACTGGCAAAGGGGGTCACTAGGGGCTCATGGCACATCATGGTCCTTTTATGTGTGCGGAATCCAGCCAGCTTTGAAGCAGGCAAGGCGTTTAGTTGACTACCACCAGATGCCCCGGACTGTCTAGGACAGGCTCTTTGGAGCTGCTTCAGATTTCAAATAGTCTACTTGACTGACGCCATAAACAAGTAAAGCGCCTCAGAAATTCTAACTTTTCTGTCCCTCACTGGAGGTCCCATAGTGCCTCTGACACGTGGCTGCAACCCCAAAATGTTCCCCTAGCCTGGCACTGAGCAGATGACATCCCTAACATGGTAAGGTCACACAATGGCAGTCCCAGAAGGGGAAGCCTGCTCCGTTTCAGACATTTTCCTTCAGTGAACTGAAGTCATACCTCATACGAGAACATTCTAGTAGGTTCCAGAATTCTAGTAGATTTTCAAACTCAGAATTACGGATCTCTGTGACAATCTTTCTCATTTCCCTCGGCTTGTGGACAATGACCATTGCCAGCCTTTTTGGGGTGCCAAATTTTAGCACGGATCCTGGGAGGGACTCACCTGGTAGTTGCTGACCGATCATTGGAAGTTGGACCTGCTTTCATCCGTTAACATATGGCTGCTGCTTTTAGCTGTATGTCACCTTATAATTGTCCTATTGAATTTCATCCGGTTCCTGTAGGGCCGTGTTTTCAATTTGTCACGGTTGTTTTGAATTTTATTCTTGGCTCGCCAGAGTGTGAGCCGCCATACCAAATTTAGTATCGTGTGAAGATCTGATGAGCACATCCCCTCCCCCATCCTTTTGTTTTAAGGCATTAGATGGGCCCAGCTAATCCCTAGAGAAGAAGTCCTCTGTCGAGTAGATGGCGCATTGCCGGGTATGCAATAAGAGTGATCTCTTCGGGGCTGTGGATGCGTGCATTCATTGGGGAACAGTCACAGAGGGCAGAGAAGCCTAAAAAAGAAGTAACAATAATTCATTTTTCCATCAGGCAGATATGAGAACTGTCATTTTGTATGGATTTGTGTTAAAATATGTATACATTAGTCAGTACAGATTAAGGGGCATGCATTGTACTGACAGGCTTACTTGTAGACTTGATTACATAGTTCCGAACAGATAGGGAATTACTCATACTGACTAGTACACAGACCTCGCATGTAAACATTTACCTCATACAATGAATGTGTGACAATCCAAACTATATTCCCTGCTGATAGCCCCAGGAAGCATCTGAGACAAGGAGGGCCCTGCTTAATTTCTACAAGAATAACATTTCAGGTGGGGCGTGATGATGCACACCTTTAGTTCCAGCACTTGGGAGGCAGAGGCAGGCAGATCTCAGTGAGTTCAAGGCTAGCCTGGTCTATATAAGGAGCTCTAGGAAGTTGAGGGCTACAGAGTGAGACCCTGTCTTCAAAACAAACATAATGATAAAGCAGAGAGACTTCTCGGAGCAAAGAGATGGATCATGAAGGAAAGGCACTTACTACCAAGCTTGACAGCTGGGGTTTGGTCCCCAGGATCCACATGGTGTAAGGACAGGGCCAAGTCCTGTTGGTTTCCCTCTGGCTTCCACTCAAGGTGTGCCATAGCACATGCCCACTTGTGTACACACACACACACACACACACACACACACACACAGACACTCAAACACACACATGCATACACTCACACACACATACACACACACTCAAACACACACATACACACACTCACACACTCACACACACACATACACACACAACTCACACACATACACACACACACACACAAAATGTAATTTTAAAAATGTTTGAGTTTTCACTACACTGGCCTCTAGGAGTGCCACCACACTTAGAGACTGTTCAGAGCTCTGATCATTTCCACTGTAAAATGATAATAATTAGTAAATTAAAAAGAGCCCTCTGGTTGTTTTTCTATCTCAGCGTTTTCCAAATTTTAGTTATCTATAAAATTCTATGTCTATGATTCATGGCCATTCCTTTGACAAATGCTTAGAGAAATGCAGATGGGGGTTATCTCCTGAACATGAGGCTTAAGAGCGATAATGCATTTTACATTTGCATTTCATTTATTATTGTTGTTGATGGTGGTGGTGGTGGTGGTGGTGGTGGTGGTGGTGGTGGTGGTGGTGGTGTGTGCATTCATGACGGGCAGAGTGTTCTTGCTGTGGTGTAGATAGGACAACTCTATGAAGTGGATTGTCTCCCTCATCTTTTCACGGACATTGAGGATCTAAGTAACCAGCTACCTTTACCCGATGAGCCATCCCACTGGCCTGAGTTACAACAATTTTCAGAAACACTTGACTTAAAGTCAAGAGACGAGCCCCACGTCCCCCAGCTCGCCATAAGTCATAACTCTGCCCGGGAGGAAGGTGGTATGTATGTGTATATATATGTGTATGTGTATGTGTATGTGTATGTGTATGTGAATGTGTATGTGTGTATGTATGTGTATGTGTATTTGTATGTGAATGTGTGTATATGTGAATGTGAATGTGTATGTGTATGTGAATGTGTGTGTGTGTGTGAGTGTGTATGTGTATGTGAATGTGTATGTGTGTGTATGTGTATGTGAATGTGTGTGTATGTGAATGTGTATGTATGTGTATGTGAATGTGTGTGTATGTGTATGTGTATGTGAATGTGTGTGTATGTGAATGTGTATGTAAATGTGTGTATGTGTATGTGAATGTGTGTGTATGTGAATGTGTGTGTATGTGAATGTGTGTGTATGTGAATGTGTGTATGTGTATGTGTATGTGAATGTGAATGTATGTGTATGTGAATGTGAATGTATATGTGAATGTGTATGTGTATGTGAATGTGTATGTGTCTGTGTATGTGAATGTGTATGTGTATGTGAATGTGTGTGTATGTGAATGTGTGTGTATGTGAATGTGAATGTGTATGTGAATGTGAATGTGTATGTGTATGTGACTGTGTATGTGTATGTGAATGTGTGTGTATGTGAATGTGTGTGTATGTAAATGTGTGTGTATGTGTATGTATATGTGTATGTGAATGTGAATGTGAATGTGTATGTGTATGTGAATGTATATGTGAATGTGAATGTGTATGTGTATGTGAATGTGTATGTGTATGTGAATGTGTGTGTATGTGAATGTGTGTATATGTGAATGTGTGTGTATGTGAATGTGAATGTGAATGTGTATGTGAATGTGTATGTGTATGTGAATGTGTGTGTATGTGAATGTGTGTGTATGTGTATGTATATGTGTATGTGAATGTGAATGTGAATGTGTATGTGTATGTGAATGTATATGTGAATGTGAATGTGTATGTGTATGTGTATGTGAATGTGTGTGTATGTGTATGTGTATGTATATGTGTATGTGAATGTGTATGTGTATGTGAATGTATATGTGAATGTGAATGTGAATGTGAATGTGTATGTGAATGTGAATGTGAATGTGTATGTGTATGTGAATGTGTGTGTATGTGAATGTGTGTGTATGTGTATGTATATGTGTATGTGAATGTGAATGTGAATGTGTATGTGTATGTGAATGTATATGTGAATGTGAATGTGTATGTGTATGTGTATGTGAATGTGTGTGTATGTGTATGTGTATGTATATGTGTATGTGAATGTGTATGTGTATGTGAATGTATATGTGAATGTGAATGTGAATGTGAATGTGTATGTGAATGTGAATGTGAATGTGTATGTGTATGTGAATGTGTGTGTATGTGAATGTGTGTGTATGTGAATGTGAATGTGAATGTGTATGTGTATGTGAATGTGTGTGTATGTGAATGTGTGTGTATGTGAATGTGAATGTGTATGTGTATGTGAATGTGTGTGTATGTGAATGTGTATGTGAATGTGTATGTGTATGTGAATGTGTATGTGTATGTGAATGTGTGTGTATGTGAATGTGTGTGTATGTGTATGTGTATGTGTATGTGTATGTGAATGTGTATGTGTATGTGTATATGTATTCTATTCCTGTCATAGTTTTGACCTGCTGTGACCCTCCCTGAAAGTGAAGGTGAATTAAAACGAAGTCACTTGGAACAATGAAATCTTAACAGTCTTCACTTCCTCTGCCTCATGGTCATGCCCTGCTCTACCTGGCCCTACCCAGGCTGACTCACTGATGACTTACAAACTCCTCCATGGCAGGCAGTAAGCGCTAAAGAGGGTTACTGTCACTTGCCCCACAGCCACCCCACCAGTGTCAGGGTTAGGGTGTGGACGCTAAGGCCCCTGAGCCTCCCTGAGCCAGAACACCTCGGGCTCCCTGGATGGAGCGTTTTCCTGTCCACACGTCTTCCCAGGAAGGAGGAAATCTCAGCTTCCAAGCTGCAGCCTCTCTTATTCCAAAGTGTTTCCCACCCACACAGCGGCTCTTCCCTGTGATCATGATGGTTCCTCTTGATGCCCTGGCACAGGCCTGTTCTCAGTGACCACACAACCACATCGCCACAGCCTTTCCGGTTTGGGAGGATCTGGCTTCCACGTTCCCTAGTTGCTTCGTTAGTGGGGCTGGGACAGGAGAGTGGTAGAGGCCACACAGGTTTGTAGCCAGTGTCTCCTGATAGCCTGGTCCCTGAGTGCCCACGGGGTGTGTCTGCCACAGCACAGTGCACACTGCTTAGCCTGTGTTGATTAACGTGTGTCCAACAAGGTGCCATACCAAATGACAGTTCTAATGTCTATCTGGTAGCAGGTCCCCGTCTCCTGGACTCTCATTTAAATGGTCCAACAATCCTGTAATGGCACTAGACCTTCAGTTCACAGTGTAGGAAACAGAGAGACTAGGGCATTGGCCTAAAGCCCCATAGCTAGAATGAGAGTGGAGAATCAAACCCAGACCCTGCCTCCCTCCTGAGGATGTGTGCTTTCCTCCGTACCCTGACACCTTTGGCTGTGTTCCCGACAGAACTGGCCCTCTCTGGGGGCTTCTTTAGCTTGCTGGCTCCTTTCCACTGTGCATGCCTGTCTGTCACTCTGTCCCTACACTTTGTCTTGCTTTTCTAATATTCACTCCTTCTCCTGAACCCTAAAATGTCCTTCTACCCTTCTCCCAAGAAGGCAGCCCCAGGGGCCCTCAGGCATCCTGTAACAGGAAGAGTTAGCTTTCCAGGACTGCTTTCTGGTTCATGTCACTTAACTGTGTAGCAGAGCCACCTACTGGCTGTCCTAAGCAGAGAGCCCAGAAACCCTGACAACCTGCTTAGGTTGTTTTATAAAACTCCCAAGAGTTTTATAAAACTTCCTCTTCATTCTTCCTTATTCTCGGCCTGAGCGAAGAAGACCGGAGAGGACCTTTGTCTTCTCCTTGGTCTTTGTCAACCTGCCCTGAAGACAAAAGTCAAAGGGAAGGGACAGCTTTGATGAGAGAACATGAACCACTTTGTGGAGGTTGATCATAGCTTGGCCAAAACATCCAGAAGGCCCTGGGCAGAAGCATTTACAGACAGATGAACAATGGATGGTTTCTGGAATGCAGATGGAGGAACAAGATGGCTCAGGGCAGGCTGACCTGCTGTGGGCCGTGATCTAAACAGAGGAAAACAACCCTCCGGGGCCATGCCGTCTGTCTCTCCCTCCCCTCGATGAGGTTATAGCCTTTCATCTAGAACCCAGTGCGTGTGGCACAGAGAAGTGAGTCTCGCCATTCTGGTTAGCTGACGTAATTTAAATAAAACACAGTTCCAAGGTTGAGCTACCAGGAAGAGGGAGACAGAGAGAGACAGCCACATCCTAGGAACTAACTCACCAACCTACAAGACAAGCAAGGCAATAGTGTCCCAGAGGCCTTGCCAAAGAACGAATAACACCTACTTCTAAAAAATAGGCGGCTATTTCTAAAAAGTATCCACCATTTGTCTAGCCATCCGGAACTACCTCCAATAGGTCTGATTCACTCTTCTAACTAGGACTCCATTCTCCATTCAGCCAACTGGTCAACCATCTATGGCTGTCAGATGTACCATGGGCAGTGCTGAGAAACAGTAGGATGCTTAAAATCATGGTGGTCGCCAACCTCTGAGCACCCCGTCTAACGCTGGAAAACAGAGTCATAGAAGTCAATCCTGTAGCGAGGGCTTTGAGTGGCTATTCAGAGATCCAGGACACATGAAGGACGGCCCTTCGCGAAGAAGAAAGAAGAGCCAAAGACCGGGGAGCAAAGGAGAACCACCGCTTGTCATTGTCCTCAAGACATTCTCAGTTAGAGTTGTCTAGGTCACCATGGCAACTGGAAAGGCTCCTAGGAGGAGGAGAGATTTTATTTTTTTAATAAAAAAAATATTTTCAAACAATATCTTTTGATCATGTGTTTTCTCCTCTCCCAATTGCTCCAGGATCCTCCCGTCCTCCCTACCCACCAAACTTTATCTTCTTTTTCTGTCTATCTTAAAAGCCAACCAACAACAAACAACACGTAAACAAAACAAGAAACACACACACAAGCCCCACAAAAACAGAAATCCAAAAATAACCGAGAGACAAATATATATGACAAAACAAAAAACAAAGTAAAATGAAACAAAAAAAAATCTATGAAAATACCATTAAGCGCATTTTGCGTTGGCCAACTACCCATTTGAGGAAACCGATTTTCCCATGACCAGTAGAGATCAGTCGTGTACAGTTTCTCTGGCGGGGCTGGGAGCCCAAGTTCACTTGTCCATCTCAGTGCGGGGACCCTGACAGATCTAGGCCCATGCAGACCGTGTGCATGTCTTCATGAGTTCTTGTGTCTGGACAACCCTGGTTCCCAAGGGTCATTCATCATCTCTGGTGCTTACGATCTTTCCATCTCCGGGGAGAGATGTTAAAAAGTCTTGGATGTTTGACAGGCAGAAGAAGAGAGTGAGTGGGAGGGGAGGGAGGAGGGGAGAGGATATAGGCCCATCTGACTGAAACGGGAAGGGAGACCCGTGGAGACTGGTCTCCAAAAGCCACACCCTTGGCTAGAGGCAGCTTCCACTAAGAGGAAAGGATGTTGCGGGGGAGTCTGGGCTTCCTTGGGGCATCGTTGATGGAGGTTTAATGGGATCAGAGCACTGAGCCTGGAGCATCCCAGAAGGAAGAGCAGGTCTGAACAACCGATGGAGCAGCCCTAGGACAGTTAGGCGGGAGGACTGTGTAACCAGCTGTCGCAGGAATTCAGGGGACCCAAGCTCAGATCACACTACCCACGTAAGTCTGGTTTCCACCCACCATGTTGGGCCACTGTGCACATGCCCTTCCCAAGCCTACGCACACCCCAACCCGCAAAAGATCAGGAGGGAATAGGTGAGATGAATATCACAGAATACTTGAATTAGCCAAGAAGACGCAAGGATACTGTCCTTTTAATGTGGACAATGCTTTAAAATCGTCACCGAGCTATGTTGCATTCACCACCAGACTGGCTGACCAAACTCTGGGCTCCATTTTGTTCTCAGAGCACACACCTCAGGCTGGACCAGATCTGACCCGCAGGTGGTTACAGGCCACGCAGTAGAGGATGCTGACCTCCACGGGTTGCTTTTCATACCTGAACAACCTCAGTCCCTGGGGACAGTCGGGACAGTTTAGAGGCTCACACTTTAAAATGAAAGGTGCCACCAGCCTCCTGTGGGTAGAGATGAGCGGTTCATAAGGCAGACACCCCACAAAGAGGAGTGATGAGTTTTCTGTGTCACCAGGGAACTCACTGCTTCCCATAATGCTAGAGGACGGTCAGCGCAGCATGGACCGGGCGATGCCTCCGCCGACACACCCTCAAGAACCCGCCTCAGACAGGGCAGGCTTCCAGGCGCCACTGTCAGAACTTCCTGGTGCTTTGTGATACGGCACAGGGATACACCCAGAGCCACACAGATAAGCCAGATTGTGTCGGCAACGATTACAGTCCCGCAATTACCCTCACACCACCCCGCCCGACCTCAACCTGGCAGTCGCCATACATTGTGGCTCCTGTGCAGGGCGACTGTTTGACGGAGAAGGATGGGGACAGGACAGCTGCCGTTGCGAAGTGTGCAGCCAAGGTGACTGTGGGTGACAGTGACACTGCCAGAGAGAAGGGACTAAGCTTTCTTGTCACATCCTCCTTCTTGGTCATGGCTGTATTCAGAAACCACAGAGTTGAGCACTCAATGACCAGAAAATTTACCAGAAAAGAGGTTTTAGCTTTCAGTTTGGGAGCCATAACCAAGAAAGTGGGATTGAAGACGCCTAGTTGCCTGTTTTATCAACAGGGCTGTTTTGTCAAGATGAGTGGCCAGGTGACACAGCAGGGAAGGTCACTTGTCATGTAAGCCTGCCATCCTGAGTTTGGTCCCTGGATTCTCCATGGTAGAAGGAGAAAAGTGACCATCGAACAGTCCCTAAAGGTGTCCTCAGACCCTGGCATACATGTATGCTACTAGAGCACCTGCATTTACACACCACACACACACACACACACACACACACACACACAAAATGCACACAAGCACTCATGAATACTGCAGTATGCACGCACACACGGCAGGTCCCTTGGTCCTTCCTGATGATAACTGTTCCCTCCTCTGCCCCATCTTTTCCTTCCTACAAATGTTTATCATAGCGTTAAAACTGTTAGCTCACAAGCAATCAGGTAAGCAAAGGCAGAAAGGTCAGGGCCTGTCGAGCGGCTGGCTCTGCAGGAAACCGAGATAAACAACCCCTTTCCAGCAGAGCCAGCTCAGCTGATATTAGCAGGTGACCCGATTTAAAACAACCATCCTAAAAAGGGGCATTCCCAAGGTCAAGTGAAGTTCTTCCTAGCTCAGTCTGGAGCCAGACTCCCAGATCAGACACTTTTTACCCAGCACTGTAGCGCACACCTGTCATCTCAGCCCGACGGAAGAGAGACTGAAGCAGAAATCCCTGTGTACGGCCAGCCTGGGCCCTCATACTGAGACCTCTCAATAAAAATAAAACAACAAAAAGAAGCCACCTCTCCTTGGTATCTCTCTCACCAGTTACTGAGGAACCTTGAGACTCTATTTCCCTGTCTGTAAAATGGGAACATAGTGATCCTAACCCAAATGGTTGGAGGAGAAACTTTACCAAAGCTGATATGTGTAAAGCGCTTGGATGCATGCTTACTTCCGCAGTAAGGATTTGATAAATGTCCCTTTGTGGTGTGTTGAAAGGTGTGTGTGAGTTTTGTTTCAGTGCAGAGCCTGTAAGAAGTTTAGGTTCACGGTGACTCCCCTCCCCCTTCTAAGCACACTGGCTCCCGATCTCACTTGGCCACTGTTTGAGATGAGGCCCTCTTGGGAAGCAAAGTCTGCAGAGATGAGAAAGCGCTGACACTTTGTGAAATG